>SPJY01016237.1:678142-738598 GCA_005191435.1 Raddia distichophylla
TAAGGTTGGGGGGGGGGGGGGGGGGGGGGGGGTGGTAGATCCACTGAGGCCCTGTATTGTATGATAGAAATGTCAAATATGACACGAAACAACAAAGAATTCACGGGGTTACTTCAGATGTCTTACCGCTCCTGGGATGGGTTGTGTCTAACTCAAAGGAGAGCATCAGGCATCTGGCTCAGCCTAATTGTGCAGCGAAAGCTGGGGTCGTCGGCGGAGGAGTCCGAGTCGTCGTGCTGGCCAGCGTCTTCGTCGTCTGCCACGGGTGGCACGGTGCGCTTGCCACGCGCCCTTCTCGCAGGAGTCTCCGTAGTAGCTGCGGAGGACCTGCCTGACCGTGGAGGTGTGCGTGCACCCGTGCCCCCTTGATAGATGAGGGTCCGGTGGCTCGACAACTACGGCGGAAGCAGCGCGACTGGCTGTTGACCCATATCTTGCTAGGTCATGCAGCTCAATTTCCGGGCCATACGGCGGCATGTCCTCATCACTCTCTGTAAATGGCCAATACAGGAACTAGGGTATTAGAATGGAAGTAAATTGGACTGCATGACATGCACACGGTCGTACCTCCGTAAATGCCCGCAAGGCACCGCTTTCATGTGCGTCCGTATTGCCAAGAGCGACCCCTGCCTCATTGGAGAGGCGTGCAAGTTGCGTAGCCTGTAAAGAGCAACAAAACTTAATATAGTGCATAGTCACAGGCGGGATAAAATGCTTGACGCGTGGTTTGTAGATGCACGTACCATGTAACACTGCAGTGGGGCTCTCTCGGGCTGCACACCCTCCTGTGTCAGGCGATCGTACTCGTCCGTGATGTCGTCGTCCGAGTTCGTGTCTCCGATGGGCACGTCGGTAAGGGCGGGCTCAAGGAAAAGCCTGGCCGACCGGTGGAGCCAAGCCAAGTACTCGTTGAAGGCCTGATCATTGTGCATCGCTTCGTTGCCAGGCTGCCACCTCTCCCTCGCCTCGCACAACTCCAGAGGCTGGCGGTGCGTGACACGCCAGTCTAGCTGGCTGTACCTCTTCTTCCTACTAAACCTGCAAAGTTTAGTGAACGGTGTGTTAATGCAAATTTTGAATGAATTAAACGAACTAAATTAATAACCATTATCTCACTTGTGCAGTTGCTGTTCTGTTGAGTGAATGGGAGGTGGGGTGTGCTGCCTGCGATCAAACTGTCGCATTGTTCTACACGGCAGGTGCCACTCCACTACGTGGAGGAACACCGACGGACTAACCGCCCTCCAGAGCTCTATGTCCTGGGTGCAAAGTGTGCTAAGGACCATGTCTTGCACCTCGGCACGGTGGTAAGGAGTCGAGATCACCTGCCACTGTGGCAGTACATACATATTGGCAAAAAGTACACAAGTGGCAGTACATCCATATAGGCAAAAGTACACTCCGAGGTCTAGTACATGCATACACCTCAAGCTCAGGGCCCCGGCGTGTAAGGACCCCGTGGACAACGTATCCTCTCGGGATTTGTCTGCAGCACATTGTGGCTACTGACGTCAGTGGTGTCACGGTCACGCCTGTGCCTCACGTAAGGTATGGTCTGTGGCGGGGGGGGGGGGGGGGGGGGGCCCCCCGGGGCCCACACGAAACAACAAAGAATTCACGGGGTTACTTCAGATGTCTTACCGCTCCTGGGGTGAGCTGTGTCTGACTCAAAGGGGAGCATCAGGCATCTGACTCAGCCTGATTGTGCTGCGAAAGCTGGGGTCGTCGGCGGAGGAGTCCGAGTCACCGTGCTGGCCAGCGTCTTCGTCGTCGGCCACGTGTGGCACGGTGCGCTTGCCACGCGCCCTCCTCGCAGGAGGACCTGCCTGACCGTGGAGGTGTGCGTGCACCCGTGCCCCCTTGATAGACGAGGGTCTTGTGGCTCGACGACTAGGCCGGAAGCAGCGCGACTGGCTGTTAACCCATATCCTACTAGGTCATGCAGCTCAATTTTCGAGCCATACGGCGGCATGTCCTCGTCACTCTCTATAAATGGCCAATACAGGAACTAGGGTATTAGAATGAAAGTAAATTGGACTGTATGACATGCACACGGTCGAACCTCCGTAAACACCCACAAGGCACCGCTTTCATGTGCATCCGTATTGCCAAGAGCGACCCCTGCCTCATTGGAGAGGCGTGCAAGCTGCGTAGCCTGTAAAGAGCAACAACAACTTAATATAGTGCATAGTCACAGGTGGGATAAAATGCTTGATGCGTGGTTTGTAGATGCACGTACCATGTAACACTGCAGTGGGGCTCTCTCAGGCTGCACACCCTCCCGTGTCAGGCGATCGTACTCATCCGTGATGTCGTCGTCCAAGTTCGTGTCGCCGATGGGCACATCGGTAAGGGCTGGCTTAAGGAAAAGCCTGGGCGACCGGTGGAGCCAAGCCAAGTACTCGCTAAAGGCCTGATCATTGTGCATCGCTCTGTTGCCAGGCTGCTGCCTCTCCCTTGCCTCGCACAGCTCCAGAGGCTGGCGGTGCGTGACACGCCAGTCTAGCTGGCTGTACCTCTTCTTCCTACTAAACCTGCAAAGTTTAGTGAACGGTGTGTTAATGCAAATTTTGAATGAACTAAACAAACTAAATTAATAACCATTATCTCACTTGTGCGGTCGCTGTTCTGTCGAGTGAATGGGAGGTGGGGTGTGCTGCCTGTGACCAAACTGTCGCATTGTCCTACACGGTAAGTGCCACTCCACTACGTGGAAGAACACCAGCGGACTAACCGCCCTGTAGAACTCTATGTCCCGGGTGCAAAGTGTGCTAAGGACCATGTCCTGCACCTCGGCACGATGGTAAGGAGTTGAGATCACCTGCCACTGCGTCACGCAGTCCAGCTCGTTCGTGTACCGCAGGTAACTCCTATCGGGGTTTCCGCGCACCGACTTGATGTTCTTCCAAACATCAATGTGGGCCTCAGGCCATGCCTACAGGTCGAATGAAGTTAGAATGACACAGCAATATGAATATAAGTTTTCTGCAGCAGCACGTACTGGCACTAGTGATCGGCGTGGCCTGCCAACTGAAAGCCACTCCTAGGCCCACACCTGGATGAGGTAGAGACATCCTCCAAGGCTAGATGTACCAGCTCCACGCCGGCTGCCCTCGCACAATTTCCGTTATAGCCAGGCGAGTGTGGCCGACCCCAGGAGTACGTGGCGATGTTCTCCCACTGCTGCCTCAGGACGGGGAAGACACTCCAGCTGACGGTGTTGTCGGACGCATCTGGTAAGAGGAAGTTTGCGACCAAGTGCCACAGCCAGACCCATGCGTGCGTCTGTACCACTACGAGGGGAGCCTTAGCTGAGCAAAAGGGGAAGCGCTCGCGCAGCCAGGCGGAGCTCACCTTGGACGTCCTCCTACAAACCTACAATTGTTTCAGCCGTACATTAGTCACCACAACTAAGGAATTCAGAAAAAACGAAACCAACTTGACGATGTTCTTACTAGCTCTAGTCGTTCTCGTCCTCCGACGACCGCACACCAATGGCACCCTCCACAAAGTCGCGCCAGGTGCCGAGATTTAAGATCCCGCACACTGCGGCGCCCTCCAACGGTAACCCGAGGACCATCCCAGTGTCCTACAAGGTCACCGTCATCTGCCCGCATGGGAGGTGGAAGGTGTGCGTCTCGGGCCTCCAACGGTCGACGAGAGCTGTCAATAGTGGCCCGTCAAGGTCCGGCAGCCCCTGCATGACGGTGCGAGCTAGGTCCAGGAAGCCGGCTCGCTACAAGTAAGAGGCGAACCTATCGTCCGACGTAAGGAAGATCGCGTGGGTACGGGGACGGAGCGAGGGCAGAGTCTGCAAAAAGAACAAACCCTACATAATTACTACGATGTATAAAATAATTGTAATCCAAAGATATGAGTGGATGGCCAAACCTGTTGCTCATCGCAGATGAGCCGTGCACGATGGTCCTTGTCGTACTCTGTCTCAAGGAGCGGGTACTGAGGGTGCGCCATCCTGCAAAATTTAAAAAAGAGAGTCAAATTTCATCATTAATATAAGTTAATTTTATGCAAAATTTAAAACGTAATAGACATCGCCCCTAGTACCTTTCCACGTTTTCTACCACTAGTAGAACCCTTATGCTTTTTATTATGCGTGCTCGCATTGTGCCCAACCCGGTGGCATTTAGAGCATCGGACCACCCCTGGACCACGTCGAAATCTCCAGTTTCATATGTATCATCCCCGTTACCATTTGCACGATCCATCTCACCTTGAAGCCTCTTTTTTTTCCGCCGGCCTTTCTTATTCTTTAGTAAGGCAGGATCGGGCCAATAGTCCAATTCACTAAACTCGGGCCACTGCGTGGGATCAAGGAAAGGCTCAAAGTTCGGTTCCCATATCTTCAACGTATGTGTCTTAAGGTACAGCGGAGACATGTATGTCGGAGTTTTGTGGTGTACCCCTCTTGCGGAGCAAACAGTGATCATGTGTGAACAAGGAGCATGAAGCAACTGTGGAACCTTGCACGTGCACTCGGCTTTGCCAATGTCCACCTTGTAGTTCCCGCCGCCTAAACGCTCACCCCCCGGATTAGTTCCCCGGCAGACTTTACATTGTAAACAACTGTATTCGGACCATGTGCTTCTGCCATGTGGTTTAGAGCGAGCTTCTCCTCCTTCTCCAAATGCGCCGCACTGGCCCTTCCCCACACCGCCCCTGCATCAATAGCATTCTTCGCCAAACCCCAACGCTCAACGAAGTACTTGTTGCACTTTTGAAAAGAGTATTGTACAATTCCAGATACCGGCAGGGCACGAATGCCTTTGAACACATTGTTCAACGACTCGGCGCCGTTTGTCGTCATTATCCCATAACGACGGCCACCATCATCGTAAGCAGGAGCCCACTTGTCCTTGTTCTCCATCTGCTCCTTAATCCAATCCTTGGCCCGATCGTTTAGCATCTTATCTAGCTCTTCTAACTTCTTCTGGAAATCTCTCTCTTCTCTAGCGCAGCAAACCTCCTTTAGTTTCGATACCACTTCCTTCTTCTTCCGTCGACCCCATATATTAGCAGCGGAGTGCCTTATGCACCACCGGTGCTCAATAGGACGGTAACCTTCCATGTGTTCCTTAGCCGCATTTAGAAGGCCATGATGACGGTCGGAGATCATGCAAACTGTCCGGCTAGTGCTGAGAACCTCCCGCCTGGATTGAAATGTTTAATTACATTCAACATTCTTGGCACCATGTTGTATGCCTCTTTCCAGTCCCCATATAGCAACTCCATGGCGTGTTGCTTTGCCCGCCAAGCCTTTGAGCATTTCACACGGTACCTGGTGTATCCAAATATGGATTCAATCAAAGAGACAGCTGACACATCGCTATCCGCCGCGACAATGCCAGCGATATGGCGCCCTAAGTACTTGTATGTGTTTTGAGCATGCACCTTCTTTGTCTTCGACGGGCCACACGTGTGAGGTTGCCTCACATGAGTAATCTTCCATCTCCCAGTATATTTATCCAGCCGAGCCCACACACCCCACAAGCATCCATGTTTGCAGTTCACCGTATACCTGATTTTGACATCCGAATGAATAACATTGTATGGCCTATGGTGCCTCACCTCATAGTACATCAAGAAGTACTGTAATTGTTGGAAAGACTCGAATGACATGCCCTTTCGGATCTCTAGATTCTCAGAATCCAGCAAAACATCGGTTCACAACAAGCCGCTCTCACATATTGCCATGTGAGTTCAGTTTAGGTCCTCAAAGGTGGTCACCATGGGCACATCAGCATGAACTGTCCAAAGCTGCCTCCTCTCCTCAGCTGACAATGCGTACGTTGATCTCCCACGCCTAAACAAAGAACCTCGTCATCTTCTTGGTCAGCATCTTCTTCCTCCACATCATCTCCTTCCCCACCTCTTCTTGTTCGCCTTGCAATCCCCTCTTCTTCTGCTATCTCCTCATCATAGGATTCCTCCTCGGATCCTAGAGAAATTTGATCGTCTTCCACATCACGTTCTTCCTCCTCAAAAACTCCATCATCAAAGTCATTTATAAAAAGGTCGCTATCAAAGTTATCAAACGGCTCTCCCACCGCCTCCGCAACAGGTGCTTCAGATCTGACCTGCCTTCCTTCAACTGTGCCCAACTCCTGAGTCAAGTGCTCAACAGCCTCATCTTCGTCATCAACACTTTGCAAACCTTGTACGAGTCTTGCTAATGGGCCACTCGCAAGAGCGATCTCAACCACCACCTCCCAACAACTGACGTTCGAATTTTTCACAACCTCCTTATGACTATTCCAATCTGACTCCGATGAAATCCAACATCACATAGTGAGCCCTAGCCTTCCCAAAATCAAATCCTCCTTGTAACAACAGTTCACCCTCACCAACCCTACAGCTAATGAAAGACCGGCAGCGGAAAACTAAATCATCAAAACTTGGGCTCCTATCAAACAATACCACATCTTCCTTCATATTCTCAAACTCTCCGTTTTCTCTGACGGTTCCACCATGAAAAAAGGACTAACCGATCCATCTACAAAACTAAAGATAACAAATACAAGTTGTTTAGACCTAATATAGAACATCATCTACACCAAAATAAAATGTCGCACACGTACATGCAATGGATTCTACACGTTAATACCACGGATAGTACATGCAACACGTATGCCATGGTGCTCGGATTGAACTAAACATGTCAATATGCAACATAAATCAAGTTTTTTTCCTCAAACCCTAACTATCCAAACCCTATGAAATGTGGTTAATCGAGGGTCAAATCGAAGAAAAATATTGGACCATCACCTTCACAAGAGGACGGGGAACGATTTTCCCACCTTGAAGTGGCCGGAGACGGGTGGCAAGGGGCTGGCGGCTGTCGGCGACGGCGGGGCGGGGCGGCGACGCTGTTTGGGGAAGAAGAACAGCAGGGGCATCCCATGCGGCCCTCTGTATAAGTCATTGACGCGCCAGGAGGGGTGGCGCGTCAAGGTGGGACCCACGTCTGTCCGTGCTAGTAGCCATTGACCGGGGTATCGATGGTATCGTTATCACATTACTTTTGGATGTGGTAACCATCTTTTTTGTCCTAACACATTCTCGTGAGGCCTTAAATAAAGCTATAATCTCAGAGTGATTAGCGGACATTGCCATAAATGTTTTGCTTACTTGATCTCCATGGAATCGTTGTATCGCCATACAGATAAACAAATTTACTCCGAGACTTAGCCATATACAGATCGAACATGAATCCCACATCCATGTTAGATATCATAGTTCTCAGTTGATTCCCTCCATGGAACAACCTGAAGAAATGTGTGTCTTATAGACACCTAAAGACAGTTTTAGTGTCAGCCTAATGTCTTCTAGTTGGTGCTGCACTATATCATGTTAATAGCTTCACTGCAAATGCAATGTTAAGCCTGTTATTATTGCCAACATACATTGGTGCTCAATAGCAACTAAGAAACTTCATGTCCTAACATCTCCTCATACTCTCATATCTAAACAGTACTTTTGTGCACTTGAAGGGACTTTAACATTTGTCCACAATTCTCGTAACTTCTGCTCATATGACGAACTTTCAGTTTTAAAGTTCCTTGTTTCAATACTATCAGGTATCGATAGGTCATTGTCCATTTCTAAGGACCATCCATGTAAATTAAATTTTGACTAGGAACCAATCTTCATTCGAGGAAGTTTCCTTTCTTCAGGAAACAATTTTTAGTATAAGTTTCATAAACATGTCGTGATTTTTATTTCATTCATCGCATGGAATAAAGAATCCTTCTGACATCTCAATGAGGATTTTCAAAATCTATCTATTAACTACATATTTGTTCATATCATCTGTTAGAGTTAACACATGGCAAAATAGTATTGTATTACATAGATTTGGTTTATATTTTTTATTTAGCTGGATGTATGTAGCATCCAAGCCCCCAATTTTTATTGAAAAGATTACTAAAAGGTTTTGGTGATGATGACTTCAAGTAAGCTCAAAGTGGACTCGCTTCAGAGTATTTAGGCTCATATTATGAGTTTTCTCCTTGGTGGTACGGCATCAAGCTCAAAGACAAGATTAATGATATTTTTGCTAGTTGAGGCTTGGGAGTTGTATCGAGCCTGTGGCTAGGCCTTTTTGTTATTTGTCGTACTATTAAAGAGTGTTTCACATTATTACTCTTTTGGATAATAGTTCTCCCAATTTTATGAAAATAACTTGAAGCAAACAAATCCTAAAAACTTAGCCATATTTACTTTCAGATATATTTGTGTTATTGCCGGACAAGCCCGTTATTCTTTTCTTTTATTCTGGTGTTCCACTAGAGAAATCTAAGTTAATGCCGGACAAGCCTTGCCTTAGCCATTTCTTTGGTCCGACTTTTCTTCTGATAAATTCCAGTTCACGCCAGATGGTCCGACATGAACACTTTCTCAGACTAGTCCCTTGTGCAACCAACAAATGAACATGAAGTTCGCGTCGGACAGTCTGTTGCGAACTAGCTTTACGTATTGTGGTGCACAAACATAACCCAATTCACGCTGGACAGTTTGTCGTGTCAAAGTTTTCCATTGAATATCTATCCGTCGTAAACGTGTTTTTCCCTATCTCATTTTTGTGACAGTTGAAATCCATCCGTTGCTAAAGCAACTTTGATAGTGCTTTCGCAAAAAGTAATATGTGTTCTTATTAACGGATAGGATTGCACTCAAACGGCTATTATCTGCGGCTTAGCCTATAAAAGGATGCATAACATCACTTCCTAAGTGAGCTTTGGCCTTAGAATACTATTCTCACACCTGTTAGCCATTTCTTGAGCTTGTTTTTCAGCTACACCATATCTCCACTAAAAGGCCCAAAATCCTAGTTGCTCCAAAACTATCCAAATCTCATTGAGAGTATGTTATCCATTTGGGTGATGATCTGAAACTTACTACTCTTTGATTACCAATCCTAGACGACTTGGTACGGTTTTCCTGAAGAGCTTTCCATGGTGGTTGCAGGAGCCTTCAAGATGGCTTGTGATGGCTAGGTGCTTGCATACCGGAGTGGTGAAAAGTAACCAAGAGTGGAATGAGGCTGCGGGCTCCAGCGGGAGCCAGTCCTTGGTGAAGGGCTTGACTCAAAGGGGAGTAGGAGGAGGACTCCGAATCTCGGTAAAAAAATCACTGTGTCCCCCACTTTCTTCTTGCATTTAAATTTCAGCTCTTTACTTTCATCACTTGTTCACTACTTAGTTCTTCCGCTGTCTTTATTCGTTATTGCCTAGTATAGGAATTGCTATCTAGATTGGGTAACTAATTGTTAAAGTCTTGAACTTTAATTAAAATTTTAAAAGTTGCATATTCACCCCCTCTAGGCCATCTAGTTCCTTTCAATGTGATTAATATTATATAAATTTTTTATTTTATAATAATATTTATATTTAAACGCTTAAATAGATAGCTTTCACAATAGCACGCGATAGCTTTTATAGCTTTTTTTTGGAACTTGCCGCTAAACCACGAAAACCACAATTTAAAACCTTGTTTATCGATAACTTTTCTCTCCATATCTCATAATGGAGCTTGTCTCAATGTTAACCATGATTTCACTGTTTCTGAAAATGAAAATACTTGGGCGTTTCACATTCACAGTATTGTTATATGCGCACAATAATTTGCTAGATATTCATATTCAGTATGATCCTCTTAAGGAGGTCTGCCACCTTCAGGGTGATTTCTCATCAAAACAATACAAGAAGCAATAAACAATTATTTGATTAATGTCATTGGATCTAAAACTCGCAGTTGTCTCCACAGACTGTAGAGCATGACCATTAAGTCATTCTCGCAAAGATAGACATACTATTTAACCCGGGGTATTCCACTCTTAGCGACTCAGTTACTTCAGGTAAATGGTACTCAAAATATCTGGGAGGTTCCTCGCTCCTGTCGTCATACTGGAGCAGCTAGAGGCTCCTCACTTCTAGCGTACAAGAACTATAATATAGTTTAGTTTATGTATAGATCTTACATGAAAAGATCCTCTCATAAACACTACAAGTGTGGACAATTCTCTCCCACTAATATCGAGATTCGATCTTTATTATCGATACTTAATAAAATCCCCTTTAATGAGATAAGATTAATGGAACTTATGATCCAAAATCACCAACTTCTTGTGGTAGACAAACGATATGCTTAGTGGTGATATTATTAGCGAAATAATTGCTTACACTCATTAAACATAATTAATGGGTTAATTATTTATATGCAGTAAGCATTGACATGTACTTTTCTTCGCCGAGTACATATTGTAAGTTGCTGCACGCCCATACAGGGTCATCATGCATCTAAAGACCCGAGCTAGGTGGCTAGATGGGGAGTGAATAGACGTCACAAATTTTTCGACGCTATCGATTTCACAAAAACCCGAAAAACTTGACAACTATGTGTACCCTTCACTTGGGTGTATGAGAGACATGAAATATTTGGGATTTTTGAATGACAATCACGATTTTCAAGTGTCCAAACAAAGAAGAATCTATTCAAACCTTGCTTTTGATAAAAAGAATTAGCCAAAACACCAAAGTCACTTTTCCAAAAGTAAAAAGCAGATTTCTAGAAAATTGTCTCGCAAGAAAAGAGTGGTTGCTGGTGCCGTTGAAAGCCACCATAAATTTTCAAACGTTGTCTACACTCTACACCCATGTGGGTGAGTCGTGATGGTCTACTCAAAATTTCAATATCAAAATCCATCTAAAGAAAATAAGAAAAATCGTGAACCAAGAACTATCAGGAACTCGAGACTGCAAGTTTGGGGCTCGACATTCACCTCATAGCTCCCAAACGGGGAAACCACTGGACTTCACATTTCTACCGCATATTGGTATGTGAGTCACGTATCTTTTCCAATTGTAATCATCCCAAAATGATTTTTTTTGATTATTCTAAAAATCGTTTACTGACTGCTTCGCGTAGGAATGTTTCTGGATAGTTTTGCAATAAATGAAAAACTTGATCTCTAGCCCCTCATATGGTTGCAAAGTGTGACAAATCATATTAGCAACTTCAATGCATCATAGTCCATCAAGAACCAGCAATAAATCAGCAAGATTCATCTCCAAACAATAGCTCCCAAAGGGAAAACAAAAGCAAGATGAATTAGGAGCAAATCAACAGAAGATGTTAATGGAGAAAAGGATTTCATCGCATAGAAGTTAGGGATTACAAGCCACACTCCTTGTGGTCACAAGCACTCTAAGTGCCACCCAAAACACGCCCAACTCACCCTCTCTATTTCTGAAATTTTTAGCTCTAAGGGGATGAGGAGGAGCTGCTCCCCTTCGCCTCTATTTATAGCCCAATGGTGAGATGCCCTAAACTCTAGAGCCCATGTCCACCTTTCATTTGAGAATCAGTGGTGTACAACTCACACACTACAAGACACACCCCCGAGAGGAATATTTTCCACATATTCCCTAGGTAAATATCTTTGCAACTTCCTCGGTCGCTAGCCCACGCTTAGGCCCACCAGCCCATCCACCTTCGCCACCAGGTTACCGACGCCGCAACCGCCAGCTGCCTTGTATTTTTTGCGATGGCTAAGCTTCTCGAGTACACCAGACTGCCAAGTTATCGAACCCGGTCGCCTGCACGCATCCATACGCACCAGCCTCTAGCTGTTCCCACAAAGCGTCAACCACGTAGCCGTCGATACCTGCATCACTGAGGTGAACACACACAAAACCAACACTCCTTACCTTTCCTGCAAGGTTAATCCATCACAAAATTACCAACATTATAATACATTGGTGACACCACAATTAGCAGGCCTTAACGACGGCGCGACTCCGCCGTCCAGTGGCCGTGCCGTCACCGTCCTTGTGGCTGCGCCGCCCCTTTGGTCGTCGTTGCCGCATCGCCGTGCTGTGCAGTCACCGACGCCGTGCCCGCGCCATTGCTCCTTACGCGAGGTAATCGTCGCCGTACCCTTGTGTTACCTTGACATAAGACTGGGGGCTGTGGGAACAAGACATTGGCTACGATGGTTAAAGATGGTGAAGAAATTAGGGTTCTGGTTATTGCAAGATTAGCAAGTAAAATTAGACAAGTTTCTCTTGATATTACCTTGTCTTAGTTGATAACCATCGTGGGTATTGAGTATTAGGCTGGAGGGATGAGGTTTTAGTAGATCGATTTTAAAAGAAGCAGGTTTGGGTGGAGTTTTGATCTATTTACGGTCCGATTCAGGATTTGGCTACATGAAAGGAATTGTGCGTCTATGTTTTATCTTCGTTTCGAGTATAGGAACGTAGAAAACGGGTAAGCAGTTTTGGAGATATTGTTGTTTTAGTGTTTTCTGTCCAGAAATTGAAGATTGTTGGTTTCCTAGGTTTGGATGGAGTTATGGAGGTAGTTTGAGAGGCGAGGAGTACGAGGTGTGGGTGGGGGCAACCTGGGTTATTTCTAATGTTGTTAATGGAAGCGCCACATTGAGATTTATTATTCTCCATAGGTGGTGGTGCGAGTTCGGCGCCAACTAGTCGTGCTAGTCCCTGCGGTTAAAGGCAAGTATATGTTAAACTAATGTTTGTTTGATGGTATATGTGTTATCTTAAGGAGTTTAATTGCCGTGTGATTGTTCTTATTGTATGGTTGAATGAGGAGTTTATGTTGATTTGATTTAAATATTTCTTTACTTCTAAAAGGTGGAAATATGTGATACCTAGATGACAGAGAAGACAGTGTGGCATAGTGGCATATGTGATACCTAGATGACAGTGTGACAGTGTTGCATATGAGCCAGGTCGGTGAGAAAGTCACTTTTGACTAGTCTGATGACGTCGGTGAGAAAGTCAAAAGTGACTAGTCCGGAGTGCTCTGAAGTTCTACTTGGAGGCACTCCGCGGGAGTGGAGTAATTGGTTCCCGCCTGAAAAGGACGGGCAAGGTGTGGCATCGATGGGTGCGCACCTAGCTATACCGGTATGAGCTCACAGCACAGACACATGTGCATTGCATTGCATCGATTGTTGGGAGAGTAAGTGTGATGGAGTGGTTGATGTAATAGTTGTTCTCTTTAATTATAATTGTCGAAGAGACCTTGAAGCACTAATGTTTATACATATACTTTGCTGAGTATTCTCCGATACTCACTCTTGCTTTATTTGGTTTTTAGGTGATCTTTGAAGGCGACATGCATGGGGGAGATCGTAGGACAACTCTTATTGGCACAAGCACACTTGTTCACTAAACTAATTGCTGAACTTACCAACTTTAGTTATCTTTATTAGAGAACCATCTATGAATCCTGTCTTGTGTGCAGATTTATGCTTATTACATTTGTTGGACAATTGGTTTATTCCTTGTTTAATGTCTTTGCTGTCTTTAAAGGTAAAGGTGATTGGTTGATGGTTGTAGCCTTTATGGAGATGGACCCATGAGATGGATTATAAGTTTAATGTTGATAATATCTTGATGATGGGAATTGTTCATATGTTTTGTAATGATAGTTGATTATACCTGTGTATATATTTTAAATTGTGATTGTGGATTAGAGTATTTTCTAGGGAGATGCTGTCAAAATTTTATAGTTTTAGGAGAGTTAGTAGCATTCTGGGTTCTCGAGGAACCGGGGTGTTACAGTTGGTATCAGAACAAATTCCACCGGATCGCATCCGTTCAAAACTATTACCTAGTCCAAGCTCAGCACATTGGTCCGGTTCTAATTCCACGACAATTTCCACAAATACAATATTACAAATTTTGCAAAACAAATCAAATTCCATCTTGTCACAAATATTCATCATCAAACCGGGTTACCCTCCACATGGGTCTCAATAGCATCTCAAAACCTTGTTGGTTTCAAAGTTTAGATACTTATATTATTGCCTAATATTTGACCCAATTACTCATACCATTTATGAAATTAATTTGGATCATTAAACTCAAAGTTTAACATTAACACAACAATATTTCATAATCTGCATGCGTTTTACTATTCTTCTAGAATATAATAATAACCTTAATGTAACCCAATCATGGGGCTACTCAACTTTATATGACAATGCTTGTTAGGGAGGTGTGATTGTAGTGGTATCTCATTAACACACAACTTCTAGTATGCAATAGCGACTTCATGCGTTAGTGACGATATAGATGTAGCCTTACCATGATCTCTCAATGTCACGTAATCAAATAGGCCATTGTCTCAAGTTTGGGGTTTTATTTTGCTTCAGAGAAACCAATATGACTTCTGGTCATAGTACAGTACTAAACTGAGTAATGTATTTGCGAGACAAGCTCTACACCATTATTAAGTTGTGCGTTAGAGAGTAACATATTACTTTAGGTATTAAGCAACCCACCATGTGTGTTTTAGCAATTTTCGTTGGCTTGTGTCTAGGCCACGCCTGCGATGGGTCCACACATGCCGTGTTGGATCACCGTGCATCCACACCAAGATGCCACACGTCTACCGAGGCCGATCATATCCCAAATAACTATATGGATAAACTCAGTGTTCATTGGCCATTTTATTCACCTTGATTTATAATCATCTACCTACAAAACACACTTTTGTGTACATCTCGCTTTTCATTCCAATACTTCTTATAAATGCCCAATTCTCTCCCTCTTTCCACATGAACTAATTATTTTACGAGTAATAGCACGTGCTTCAGGCATCTATTTAAAACCACCTCACAACCATACTACCACAAGAGCATGATTTTGTTGTCTTGAAACCAACATATATTTTGTAACATTTGGGTTACAAATTAGCTGCCTTATTAGCCAATCAGACACGTCGCACAACACCACGGGTGGGTTAGTTGCATTGTACTAGTGGGGAATCATATTTATATAGACTTTGGGTCTTAAGGCTAAATTAATCATTTAGGCATATGGGTAGGAAATTACTCTAGTGACAATGGGGAAAACATTTCCACTACTCTTGCCTTCGGGACATTGTTTTACTTGAGATGGTGTTGAGAATAAATACTCTTTATGAAGGCAAGCCTATTAATATATGTATGTCTATGCATTCAACTTATCTGATTTTGATCCATGCAAGATTGCTTATTACAGGCAATATATGTGCTTCAGGCACCATGTTCTATTCAACATTTGTTCAGATAATTAAGTCTAATACAGGAGCGAAGCATCAAATAGAAGAATTTAGACCATTAATTCATTTAAGGTTTCTAGAAAAGAAAATTTCTTAGTCTAAATCAAAAGATGTGAATATTCACCATGAGGAAAATCAAAACTCTGCGGGAGCTATTTAATTTCCAGAATTATTCTAACAATTTTAGAAGTTTCTAATAATTCAGGGTTTACCACCCAATGATATACACCCAAAACACACGTTGCTAGATAAAACCACAAAACATTTTTCTAGCATTTTCATGAATTTCTGGTAATTATTTATTGTTCATAGGCTATATTATAATTATAGCAATTTATAAAATAAGATAACATTATGACATAAAATAAACCCATTAATATGAAGTTTCCGAAGCTGGGCTAGGTGTAAAATTTTGCATATGAAGGAAGCACATATACCTAAATACAAGTTCTAGGATTTCATTTTAAATTTCCAGAATTAACAAGTACTAAGCCATAGCAAATAACTAGCACCAAGTAACAAAAATTGCCAAAACAAAAAAATGTTTGCAATTACTTGATACTACAGAGATTATAATAGAAACTTACCATAGAAAACACACATGCCATTATAGTGTCCTTCTTGGAGTAAGTTAAGACTTTTGTACTCTTTGCACCGTGAGAAACTTTAGGGGCACAAATGCAAATCTACCTAGCCCAAAATTTGTGCACCAGGCCAGGCCCATTCGATGGCTCACTAACAAGGAATTTATTACTGTTCTAGCTTTATTTTAATTCAAAATTTAAAAAATAATTTCCTGATTAAATTAATTAAAAAATAGCCCTCCAGCGCCGGATCAACTGGCACCATTTAAAAATCGCCCGTTGGATGGGCGTTTTTAAAGGCGAACAGTAATAAGTGCCGGACCAACGGGTGGTCAATAGGACCAACGGCCCAGGGCTTGTTCGAGGTAAGAAACGCCCGTCTGTCAGGTGTTTAATAGCACCTTTTGCACTGTGCTGTAAAAACCGCCCGGCAGATGGGGTTTTTTCGGCGCGGGAATTAAATGCCCGACGGATGGGCGCTAAATCACATAAAACCAGCTCGAGCGGCGCTTCCTCGGCACAGTGGCATTGCGCTGGAAAGCCAAGCGGTAGGGGAGGAAAGGAGGAGCCAAGCGGCAGGGGGAGAAAAGGAGGAGGAGGAGAGAAAAAAAGAAGAGGTAACTTTGTAACCCTCTCCTATTTTTTATTTTGTAATGAATGAAAACAAGGTAAGGTTAGCAATATGGCACACGGTAATTTTAATATTCTTTTTTAGATTAGATATAGAGTTTAGGTTTTGATAATAATTAGGTGTATTTTATGTATTATTTACGTACATTCGATTTAAATTAGGATAATAATCCGGTTGGGTTTTTGTATGACATATGTACATTAGTTTTAGGATTTAATGTATGATAATATGTATTTTAGATTGTAGATTATATTCAGGGGTATAACTAGGGTTGTAAGGGAGGATAATACGTACATTTAGTGTGTATGTTTTTTTTAGTTTAGGCTAAGGGTTTAGAACTTTAGAGGGCATGTGTGGGTTTGTCGTTAGGGTAATAGTAGACGCGATTCATTTGAAGCATAACGCACGTAGGTTTAATGCATAGTGCAAAGGATTAAAACCAATAAATCTTTACGATGCTTTTGTCGTTACGGGAATAATTAAAAATTTATTAGGAGTCTTTTTTTTCCATGGTTAATGTCAGACAGAAAATATTTTAATGTTCATTACGGACAAGGGGATATCAATTTTGGTCCAGATGGAGTAGACCTACTATGTTCTAATCAGTGATGTTGAGGATATCGAGGCCCATGGAGAGAAAGTTAGCAGGGATAGAAAACTGGCTGTTAAGGACGTTCCAAATGAACCCCGGAGAATATGGTCCGAATATCAGTGCTGTTGTTAGCCGTGCAACGGAAAGACCTTATTGGGAGTTCCTACTGATAAAGGCAACTCGAGGATGAAGGCGTTATGTCGAGATCGGCACTGAACGAGGATTGCCACTAGCACTTCTTGTTCAGGCGAAAAACAGGCATCGAAGATGATGTCGCGGCTGTTTAGAGTTTCTTATCACGCCATCGTATAACTTCGTATAATGTATGCTATACGAAGTTATACCGATAAAGGCAACCCGAGGATGAAGGCGTTATGTCAAGATCGGCATTGAACGAGGATTGTCACTAGCACTTCTTGTTCAGGCGAAAAACAGGCAATATACTGAAGAAGCGTTGGATGAACCTGTCGAAAGTACGGAAGTTGAAGGAGTGTTGGCGATTCTTACGCTCTTAGAAATTAATCCGCAAGCGGATAGATATCGCTTGTAGTTTTCACCTAGGAGTATTCCAAGGTATCGAATCCACAGGGAACGAGGGAGAAAGATAATTCTAATATCTATAGTATTGATATACCAACCAGCTAGCTAAGGGGTAAATATGATATGATAAATAGACCGATGACACACACACACACACTAAGTAGAGTGCTACAAAAATTAGGCAGACAGTTGGGAGGACAATGAGACGGGTTGAATAAGTTCGTAAATATTGTGTGATTTAGTTTATTGAGAGAGCTTGGGCAATAACGATCAGTGGTTCACTTAATATTCGTCGTCGGAGCTCGAACACTCACTACCACCCGCTATCCTGAATTGGAATCCCAAATGGTTATGATCGTTCCGATAGGGCACTACTGATTCAAAGCCGGACGCTGTGGGTTATGCACGAGATAATTAATATCTACGGATGGATAGGGCTGTCACCACCTACCACCTACCATATACATGGGCCCGGGTGTAAACCGAGTTAGTCCTAGTCTCAGACACCACGTCTGCTACTATTTCTAATCAACCTTCCTCGGATCCTAGGAAGATGATCTAGGTTCAATACTTGTGCTCTTTCAGTAGATGAGTAAGAACCTAAACTGATTCCAGACGAATACAAGCTACCGGTAAGGTTAATCCACACAACTCATTAAGTAGATATGCTCAATATCAAATAAAGCTCAACACAATATAAAATGAATGAAGTGATCCTACTAATTAAATAAATAATTAGGAAAGGGTACAAGAGCTGTTACCCAAATTTCCAAAGACACTTCCGGAACTCCAAAACTTCAGCTCGACTCGACTCTAACTCCCAACTAATCTACTCTAACTAAAGATCAACTCTAAATGAAGTGGATGAAGTGAAGTGTGGTGGTGTGTTTATGAAAGTGAGGTGAGGGAGTCCTTTTATAGTGTTCCCGAGCCAATGGGAGGGTGCCACGGCATGGGACACTTGTCATCTTGCCACCCTCCGAAGGAGAATCCAATCGGCATCCGAGGTGGGTCGGCCGGCCTAGGGTGGGTTGGCCGGCCCACCCTTTTCATCATCTGGCCGCCAATTTTTCCTGGGATGCTTCATCAATGGTATAGATCATCTCTCCAAGTCGGTTTGGCAGTTGGAGACCGGTAGCATTGGGTTCCTTTAGAATCCTATGCATGACTTGTGAAGCAATCCCTATTTCTGGATCAAACCGACTTCCATGGATGGTTGGGATGGACTCTAGGTGTCTTTCTTGGCGTGTGGGAGAAAAACCGAGGCAAATTGACCAAAAGAAGGGACCGGCCGACCTAGCTTGGGTCGGCCGGCCTGCTTGGTCTAGTCCGGTCTGGTTCGCCGTCTTCCAGAACTCTTTTCTCCCTCATCCGAGCTCCAAATATAGCAAATAATATATGCATTTCGATCGTCTCGACGAGCTCTTCATCATGGTGCATACCATTTTTTAATTTGATGACTTTTCAAAATATGTTTATTTTAAACTTCATCTTCGTCCGATTTGCATACAGCTGATAAATCGTCTTTTCTTGTGCATGCCTGTAAAACATAAGACTACACCAAAACTTGTGGAAATCATTAATGTTAGCCTCAATATAGATTGAATTCCTTTATTTTGTAGATATGTTGACGGTCAAAAGCGTATAAAATTTTACAAATGAGGACCGTCAACACTGTTACTCGAGCATCTATCAATAGGCAAAACTACTATCATGCCTATCCCAAGAAGAACATACAAGATAACAACTCTAGGCATAAAAATATGAACACTAGAAACATGACTCCTTGGCAACACAATGAGCAATTTAACACTTGGCAAGGACCTGCTAGGCATTATAACTCCACATGGCAACGAAGAAACAATAGTTCTTGGCAATATGGTCCTAGGTACAACACTTGGAATTGGTCTAGGTACTACAACAACTGGTAAGGTTCTAGGTACCTCGACACTTGGCAACCACCTAGGCAAAACTTCTGGAATGGTCCTCCTAGGCGCAACAATGGTAGGCCAAAACCAAGATCCTCAGGAGCACATGCTGAGTTGTATGATAACTACCTACTGAGGAAAAATGTCCAAGGTAGGGTAACTGCTAGATTTATTGGGCTCAATGCTGAGAATGAGCACAAGGCAAATGTTTGGGTGCCCAAGTTGTTGATTGATCTATTTGCTCCTGTTGCATCTGGTTTGAAGGCTAACTCTTAGGGACCTCCTGTGTGGGTCCCTGAGTCAAATAATTAATTTCTTCTCATGACAGGTGAACTATCGGATTGCAGGGTGCCATTGGATCATCGACAGCTGGTGCACCCAACACATGACCGGCAACCCTCGGTTGTTCACCTCAATAGGGGATGAAGGCAAGAGTCCCCCAAGATCACTTTTGGAGATAGAAGCAAAGCAAGGTACTTGAAATTGGAAAGGTAGCAATCTTTTCAGACCTTTCAATTGGTAATGTGCTACTTGTGAAAACTTTGAACTATAACCTCCTCTCTGTTGCCCAAATATGTAACTTGGCGTTCCATTGTAATTTCTCACCTGAGTGCTTGTTGGTTTTGGATAAAAATGAAAAACTTGCGTTCAAAAGATTTCGTTTTGAGAACTTGTTTCTTGTGAACTTTGATGAGCCTACTGCATCCGTCTCGACTTGCCTTGTCGCCAAAGTCTCTCTTGGTTTGCTTTGGCATAGGCGTCTTGGGCATGTCGGCATGGCAAATTTGAAAAAACTTTTTAAGAATGAGTTGGTTCTTAGGGTGCAAAATGTGACATTCAAGAAAGACAAGCTTTGCAGTGTCTGTCAGACCGGTAAGCAAGTGGCAAGCTCGCATCATTCCAAGAATGTCATGTCTATATCTCGACCACTCGAGCTTGTACACATAGATCTTTTTGGGCCAACAATATATGTGAGTATCGGAAAAATCTTTATTGCTTGGTCATTGTTGATGGCTTCTCCCGATACACTTGGGTTTCTTTCTATCTAACAAAACTCCAACTAGAGATGTTTGATTGAATCCTCAAGAAGGTGAGAAGTGACAATGAAACGGAGTTCACTAACACTTCTGTTGAGCTGTTCTGTGATGAGCTAGGCATTGATCACCAGTTCTCGGCCACCCACACTACTCAGCAAAATGGAGTGGTTGAGAGGAAGAACAGGACGCTCATTGAGATTGCAACGACAATGCTATATGAATACAAGACTTCACATATGTTCTGGGCTGAAGCAGTCAATACAACCTATCTTCAGAAGCTCCTAAAGAAGACATCATATGAGCTACTTGTGGGAAGACGACCCAATGTCTCCTACTTCAGAGTCTTTGGCTGCAAGGTCTACATCAAGAAGAAGCGGGAGCACTTGGGCATGTTCCAGAGCAGAGTTGACACGGGAATCTTCTTGGGATACTCAGCTAGAGGGTCTTCTTTCAGGGTTCACAATGAGAACAATGGACAAATTGAGAAAACCTATGATGTAAAGTTTGATGAGTCAAATGGGAGTTAAGAGGAGCATGAGAATTTGGATGATGTGGATGGTGAGCAGCTGGCAAGGGTAATGGAGGAGATACCTACTGGAGATGTGAGGCCTGTTGAGGTTGCAAGAGATAGTGAGACGGTTCAACCAACTCTCACACCTAAGCCAGTGGTAGACTCAGCGGGAGCTTTGCCTCTAGATAGCTCAAGTGTGGAGCCAACTTCAGAGGCAAAGACAGCTTGTGAGCCAGATGCATAGTCAGTCGAGCCACCACTTTAGTTGATCAAGACCCATCACACCATTGCTCATGATCATCCAATTGAACAAGTGATTGGGGACTTGACTCAAGGAGTGCAAACAAGGTCAAGGACATCTAGCTTTAGTGAGGTCAATGCTATTGTAAACTTCTGTGAGCACACAACGTTTGTGTCTGAGCTTGAACCAAAGAAAATGGAAGAGGCACTAAGTGACCCAGACTAGATTAATGCAATGCATGAGAAGCTGAACAACTTTGAGAGGAACCAAGTATGGACACTGGTTGAGAGGCCAAAGGATCATAATGTGATAGGAACCAAATGGGTATTCAAGAACAAGCAAGATGAGCTTGGAGTGGTGGTGCGTAACAAGGCTAGACTTGTGGCTCAGGGCTTCATACAGATCGAGGAAGTGGACTATGGTGTCACCTATGCTCCAGTGGTACGTTTAGATGCTATTAGGCTGCTTGTGGCATTTGCAACATGTCACAATATTGTGCTTAGGTAGATGGACGTCAAGAGTACATTCCTGAACAGCTACATTGGGGAATTGGTGTATGTTTAGCGGCCTCCAGGCTTCGAGGACCCACAACACCCCGATCATGTGTACAAACTGTCGAAAGCTCTGTATGATCTCAAGCACGCACCCAGGGCATGGTACGAAAGGTTAAGGGACTTTTTCATCGGCAAAGGATTCACGGTGGGAAGGGTCGACATGACTCTATTCACTAAGGTGGTGGATGGAGATCTGTTCCTGTGCCAGGTCTACGTGGATGATATTAGCTTCGGTAACACAAATGATTACTTGGTCACAAGGTTCAGCGACATGATAAGCAAGGAGTTTGAGATGTCGATGATGGGCGAATTAAACTTCTTCTTGGGATTTCAAATCAAGCAACCCAAGATCGGGACGTTCATATGTCAGGAGAAGTACATCCACGACCTCTTCAAGCGCTTCAACATGAGTGACTGCAAGCCAATCCAGACACCAATGAGGTCGAACTGCCACCTCAACCTCAACAAAGAAGGTAATCATGTCGACCAAAAGTTTTACCGTTATTTGATTGGTGCTTTGCTCTATTTGACTGGTGCTTTGCTCTATTTGACTGCATCTAGGCCGGACATCATGTTTAGTGTGTGCATGCGTGCTATATTCCAAGCCTCCCCTAGAGAGATGCATTTGAGTGCTGTGAAAATAATTTTCATATACCTCAAACAAACTACTAGCATAGGTTTATGCTTCCATAAGGGTACGCGATTTAAGCTCCTTGGCTATTCTGATTCTGATTATGCCGGGTGCAAGATTGATCGCAAGAGTACTACGGGGGATTGTCACCTTCTTGGAAGATGTCTTGTGTCATGGGTTTGAAAGAAACAGAACTCCGTGGTGCTATCTACTATTGAGGCTGAGTATATAGCGACAGGGAGTAGTTGTGCACAACTTCTATACCTGACACAGTCTCTCTGACTTTGGGCTAAAATTGGATCACGTGCCTCTACTGTGCGACAATGAGAGCGTGGATGAGGGGGAGCATATTGAAGCTATAGTTGTGGAGATGGAGACCGATGATGCTGAGCACGAGCAAGTCCCTGAGGAAGATGTGTCAGACAATGAGAGTACCGGTTGGTTCCAAACAGTCGTGCCGGTCGAGTGGAATTCGTCGAACTTTGCGGAGCTATCTATCCGAGAAGGCACTCAAACAGCTTGGGAATACCACCAGAATGAGGTGACTCAAGGAGCGACGTACCCAATAAAGGAAGAATTGCTGACAGCCGTGAAGCTTTGGACATTCTCACTTATGAGAGATTTCAGGGTTGTGAAGTCTAGCCGAAGTGTGTAAGATATGATGTGTGTGGTTCCTGGTTGTCCTTGGCGTGTGCATGCCTTTAAAGAAAAGTGTGTTAAATACTGGGTTTGTTCAATAGTGAGGGAGCATAATTGTATGGTGACTGAGTAAAACAGAAACACAGGAACCTAACATCGACAATGGTAGCACAAATAATGCAGGCTCAAATATCACAGAACCTGAACTATGAGCCTCGATTTATCATTCGAGCCATGGAGGAACAATTCCAGTACACGATTTCGTAAACAACTAATTGGAGGGCAAAACAAAAGGCATTAGAGATGAGATTTGGGACATATGAAGCATCTTATGCGAATATAACATACTGTTGCCGGCCATAGCTAAGAGGAATGTGGGAACATATTATGATTTCAAAGAGTTGGAGGCAAAGGGCGATGATATTGGTAAGTTTGTTTTGCAGCAGATTTTCTTTGCTTTAGGGTAGTGCCTCAGGGGATTTGAATACTGTCCTCTAGTTCTTTGTGTGGACGGAACATTTCTCACTGGCAAGTATAAGGGGCAAATCCTGACAGCAATTGCCGTTGACGGCAACAACCAGTTCTACCGGTGCCATTTGCTTTTATGGAAGGTAAGAATACTGAGAGTTGGTGCCTTGTACGGCAATGCAACCTCGACGCACGAACTGTCGTTGAGCGCCTGCAGGGGGTATTCAGATGACGGCAAGCGAGGTCCTTGACACTTTTAGGAGGATTTACGAGAAGACCACGCGAGCTATTCGTCTGACCTCTTGTTGCGCCACTCCAGCCGCCCTCGCTACCGTACCCACAGCGGTCCCCAGACCCCCATTCTCCGGTATAGTTTTGCAGAAAGCTTACTTTGTTCCTTTAACATGCACATATGAATCATAATACTTAAATACACGTCGCGTGCAGGCAACCATCGTCCGCGTGCTCCACCGCCGAGTGTCCCAGGGGCTGTCAGGCCCCGGCAAGATGCGCCCGGGACATCGGGTGCCTTCCAGGGGCCATTATGGCCCCCTCATGACGTGCCCAAGACGTCTGGAGGCTTCCAGGGGTCTTTCTAGCCCCAGCACGACGCGCCTGGTACATCGGGTGGGTTTCAGGGGCCATTCCGCCCTCTTGTCAACGTGCCCGAGGCGTCCACTCAGGCGGCCGCTACGTTTCAGGGGTTGTTTAGGCACCCTCCGGCGCCCACTTTTCAGGTTAGTCCTCCTATTTTTATTTCCAGTCGTTGAATATATATTATGATGTTTACAAATCAACCCATGGTAGCTCCTGTTTTAACCCCGACTTGGGACTGCCTAGAGGCGGGCCCTGAGATGCATCACAACCCTCTCATCGAGCAACCAGCGTACTAGGGCAGCACTCTCGCAGCGGATCTCACGGACTACTTCTTTAGCACTCACCAGGAGATAGGGCCGTCACAGTTGTCGGAGGCACCCCCTGTTGCCTCGTAGCACTACCGAGGAGGTGTCGCGCCGGCCGGATCTAGCGGGGGAGGAGCACCGAGCGCCGCCAGATTTGGTAGGGAAAACACCATGCGCCGAGAAAGGGCAGCGCGGCGTCGGCGCAGCAGAAGGAGTAGTCCGGGCTTCGGGAGGCAAGACTGGAGAAACCGAGCAGCAGCGGCGGTATAACGCGGAGCACCTTGATCTGGAAGGGCCACGCCGGCAAGTCGGCGAGGTGGAGCGGTGCCAGATCTGGAAGGGAGCAGGAGGATAGGGGGGCGCCTCCGCCGCGCGGGGCCACTGCTGCCCGCCAGCCCCCGCACGCCACCATCGTCCGCTGCCAGCCACTGACGTAGAAATGTGTCGAAGACGGAGATGAAGAGGAAGGCCTCGATCTCGTTTCTCCCGCTGGGGAGTTGGCACCGTGTGGCCCGCCGTCAGGTGCCGCCACTGCCGGGGGCGGCTAGGGTTAGAGGGGAGTCATCTGGGAGGGGGTCAGGTTGGGTTTTAGCCTCCGGTTCATAAAAAAAGATTAATTTTAACTTAACTGAAGAAAGTCAAATAAAATTGCGAATTAAAGTGGACTAGAGCATGTAGTGTCGACCCTGTAAATTTTTTCTAAGTGTGTCTTTTTTCCTTTGTTTCATCTGATAGACGAACGGCCGTTTACACTTTGTGTCGCTTTTAAGTTTTCTTTCTTAAATTGAATCGGCGCGCCGAGCAACTTTCCATAGTTTTTTTTTTAATAAACTATGCCATCCAATGAGGTTGTGATATAGTACTTGTAAGTTAACGCATGCAGAACATGTCCGTCACTATCACAACGCTCGAAGACTCGAAGTAAACTGATTAAATTAGCGGAACTTGCAAGGAACCTGCAAAAAATGTAAGACGTAAGCACATGTAGTAGTTGTACGTAGTTGTTAGCAATCACGATTGATTCGAAATACTATATTTTATCCGATCCATAGGCCGGCCATAGCTTGTTAGACTCATTCCACACCAAGTGGATATAAACACCCATCATATCGAATTATCGATCACAAGCAAGCAATCATACTCATAATTTCCAAGCCATGGCATGTGCGGTGGCTGTCCTGGCCGTGGCCATGGCCGTAGTGGCAGGCACCTCCGCGCAGAACAGCCCGCAGGACTTCGTGGACCTGCACAACCGGGCGCGGGCGGCGGAGGGCGTCGGCCCGGTGGCGTGGGACGCCAAGGTGGCCAGCTACGCGCAGAAGTACGCGGCGACGCGGCGCGGCGACTGCCGACTGGTGCACTCCGGCGGGCCGTTCGGCGAGAACATCTTCTGGGGGTCGGCGGGGAGGGCGTGGGGAGCGGCGGATGCGGTGGGCTCGTGGGTGGGCGAGAAGAAGGACTACGACTACGCCAGCAACACCTGCCGCCCCGGCAAGGTGTGCGGCCACTACACGCAGGTGGTGTGGCGCAAGTCCACCCGCATCGGCTGCGCCCGCGTCGTCTGCGCCGCCAACCGCGGCGTCTTCGTCGTCTGCAGCTACGACCCGCCGGGCAACATCAACGGCCAGCGCCCGTTCCTCACCAACTACGCGGCCGCCATGTAGCTGCTCAATTGTATATTTGTATTGTACACCAGCGCTAGCTTGTGATCCAAGGCCTGTGTCCTTTCAAGTACGTGAATAAGCACGCGCCCTCGTGCATGCACGCTGTTATTACGAGGCCGTGATATCATTAAATTAAGGGAATTGCTAATCATCAGTCGGATTTCAGTCGACTTCTCACTTACCCGCGCGCCGCCCGCCGTCTTCCTCCCCTCCGGCGACCTCATCCTCTCTCGCCGCCGCGCCGCCATGGATGGGTCACTACTAGAAAAATGATTATCTATGACGAAAAATCCTTGACGATGTGAACTGGTGTCACAGAAAACTACTTTTTTGTGACGATTTTATTTCGATCGTCATAACACGCACTAAGCGTCGGGTAGCCCTATTTTTTAGTGACGAAAGTTGAAATTTCATCACAAAATAAGTATACGCATCGTCATAGAAAATCGGACATCAGGTTGGTCTGGTAATCTCGGGCTAAAGTCATATGCATATGTTTAGTGACCTTCTTTATGGCATGGTTCCTTTCTTGGAAGTTTATCTCTTTTTGTTTTAGTTTTTAAGGCCCTATAAAAAATGGAATAGAAAAGAAAAAAATAGTCAATGAGGCCATTAGAAAAATAGGATGTCGCAGCTCTTTTCGTTCAATGCCATTGGCAACAAAAAAAGTGCTATGAGTCAGCTCAAGAAGAAGTAGACAGGAGTATTATACGTGCTAAGACTGGATGAGGGGCAAAAAACCTAAAAAGTAAAATATGCGTCGAAGTCAAGCCTCGAACACGCGACCTCCACAAGTCAACCTAGCTGCTTTACCATCACAGCAATGAGAAGTCCTCAAACGTCGGTGACATTAAAATAATCTCCTTCATCGCTCACGCGATGTGGCGCACACAAAACGAGAAAAACAATGATAAATAAATACAACAAAAGATATTAAATTTAAAAATGATATAAAAATTACAGTAGGTAGTGGTGAATTTTCTGGCGGAGCAAAGCCGTGGGGGTCGGGCCATCGGGCGGTGGAGGTAAGGAGAAAAGGGGAAGTAAGAGAGAGAGTGGGGGGCGTGGGGCTAATCTGGGCCGTTGGAATGAGATCCAACGGTCAAGAAAATCGACTGATAGGTAAAAAAACAGCTGAATGTTGAATTGACAGTCCCTTAAATTAAATAGTACAAAGCCGAACACGGGCGTCGGTGGCTCGCCACGTGGCTGGCCTCGCCGGCTCCCCGCCCGACGCCTTGCGAGCCATCCGATTGCTCCTTTGAATCAATCCCAACCGTCCATATTAAACCAACGTTTAAAAACGTTTGTTTGCCCACTTGTGCATCATGGTGCGTGGTTTGCCGCCTTGGCTAGATGGGCGAGGTCTCGCTCAGGTGAACACAGTTTGATCCCCTGCCCCGCTGGACATTTTTTTGCCTCGCGCCGCGGCTCGCGCTCGCGCAGTACACGCACGCGCGTGGCTGTGTACGCGGCTGTACCCGTAGGCGGCTGTACACGCGCAGCACGCGCGTACGAGTTCGCTCGCACAGTACCTGTACGCGGCAGTATACGTGCAAGACGTGCGTAAGTGTACGCTCGCTTGTACGCGCTCGAATCCAAAATTAAATGAATTTCACAAATAGCAAACCTTTATAGTTCTTTCAATTTTAGAATTTGTTATTGTTGACATAAAAAGTTGGATTTCCGTGAACACACCTGCAGAAACGTTAAGTTTGTGCTTACGTCGCAACTAGAAACCAAGTATGCCAGTCAATTTGACCTGTAAATTGACAAGGAATAAATTGTCAGCGACATGGCCCTAATCGGCTTTTAGAAAACAGTTAGATCAGGTTTCTAATAGTCGGCTTCAATAAGTCCGATTATTATTCTATCGGCTTAACGTCTGATAGAGCGATAAATGTAAATAAACGTTTAAACATAAATCATTTTATCTCTTTTTGTTATTTTATGAATAGAATTAGCTATAAATCTTCAGATCAATTTATCAGATTAAACCAAGGAATAGATTGAATAGATTGGCCTAGCCAAGACAGTATTTATATCTAAATCTAGATGTAAACGTATAAACCAATTTAAAGCTTTAGAACTAATATAGATAAATACAACACTGATTGGCAAATAATCAAACGTGCTAAGTCTTAAACAAGCATACGCAAGATCGATGGAATGAGGCAATTGCATACATCGGATTCAAGGAAAGCACATAAGATGATTGACAATCGGCATTGCAGGATAAACACATATTACAGATCGATTGAACGAGACAGTGTAACATGCGAGAACACGTTAAAGATCGGTAAAACCCGAGGCAGTTTAACATGCTTTGTATACATGAGATCAAAATGATACAGCCATGCATACCGATTACAAGTAGAGAATCTATTATCTCATCGAGATAGCTCTACCTGCGAGTTGAAGCCTTTCGACGAAGTCGATTCGATTCGAAAAGTGTTTTGTGTTTAGAGTATGTCGTATCTCCCGTTTTCACGAGACTTATGACTCTATTTATACTGTTATAAAACCGATACCGACACGACCTAATTTCTCGCAACTAAGCCGTTGAAGACGTTTTCAGATCGAATCTTTGTAATCCTTCCGGAGTCTTGACATTATCGATATTATTTCGTATATGCTTTTTTCTTCTAAAAATGAAGCCCATTTTGTGATACAGCCCACAAATCCTGATGAAATTATATGCTTTACAATATCCGATTTTCCTGCCAAATTTGGGTGTCAACAGTTATATTTGCTTTTATTTTTTTTAATTTTGACAAAAAATTCTAAATTTAGCTTTCATGTTTTTTGTAATGTAGAATTTGCTTAGTTCTTGTATTTTGAAACTTACCATTCTTCAATTTTTTCCCCAAACTGCCAACCCGAATTCAAACGGAAATTTTGATATCTTTCAAAATCCTTTAATTTTTCCGAAAATCCAATTTTTTGACATTTAATTTTAAAACTTTAAACCACCCAAAACATGAATTTTAGAAAGAAGAGAGAGAGAGAGAGGAGATCAAGTGGGAGAAATTTGGTGTAGCAACGTAAACAAATCCAGAAGTTTACATGTTTTGAAAATGCAATCAAAATTTTATAGTAAGGGTCCATAAATGTATTCAAGCATTACAAATGTTAAATTTCCCGATATCAATTAGCAAATAATAGAAATAAAAAGCCTTTAAAATACAGAACTACAGTTTAGGAGCACGTATTTATGAATCTATATCTATAAATAGTACAAAGCCGAAAACGAGCGTCGGTGGCTCACCACGTGGCTGGCCTCCAGCGCAGCGCCACCACGGCCGTCCGATCGAGCGCGTCAGGCAGATCCGGCCGTCCTTTTTGTTTTTATGTATTAAACGATTTTTTCCGCGCACATATCAGGTACGCGGGTTGTTGGGATATGCCCAATGAAAATTATGAGTCGCATATGATGCGGGCTCACGGTTAGCGTGGGATACATATGATGTGGACCCAAAACTTATTGAGCCTCTAACGTAGAGGGCCCAATAGTGGGCGCTATATAAAGGAAGGTGGAGGAGAGGTCGGTATGCATGCCTGTGCACAAGTTCTCCCTCTCCATAAAACCCTAGCCGTCATCTCTCCTAGGCGTCTGTGCAAGGGTGCTAGCACACCGCTCATGGACGTATCCCAATCTCTGTATGTGTGGATATCGTAGAGGCGCTGCACCTTGTGGCGCTAGCCGATGCGAATCTGAGATCGAGACGTCGCTGCTCGCGCATATGTTCTGGACGCGATCTTGTTTCGTCGATTCCCGTTGATCCAGAAGGAATTTCTGGACAAGACTGGATGCGTTGGAAAGATAATCCTGTTAGCTTTCCAACAAGTGGTAGTACGTCAAGAACGGAGCTCGGATGTGGACGGGGCGTCCGTTTGAAGGTGCGCTGTTCGGGAAGATCGCGAATCCCGGCGAGCACGCGGAGTACGTCGACGACCTCCACGGCATGGAGATTGGCCGTGGCACTCGGCGAGCACTCGGCACCACCGGAAAGCACTCGGCGGTGATCTAGATTGCCGTGAACGACTACTTCCGTACGACTACGTGCAAATCGGTGAACCGGCTTCATCGACTCGTCTTCCGCTGCACAGCACGTCGTAAGGTAATCTTGATCTATGGTCATTTACTAGCAGGGTGTTCTTGGGTTTCTGCGGTAGAATTTCATTCATTGCTAGCGTAGCAATCCCGCGTTTCCCTTCAGTGGTATCAGAGCCATCCTGTTTAGTTCTTGATCTGGATCGGCGCATATGTGATATGCGTGATAGTAGATTTGATCTACTGTTGGTCTAGCCGATTGGATCGGTTAGAGTTTGATTGATAGGATCAATCTAGTACGTGTCATGAATTTTATGAGTTGAATCGTAGTTCTTATAGATTTGATCTATTGATGATTACTGTTTCAATCTCTTTAATTTAAGTTGATGGGATTAACCTGGCCATGTTTTGTTAGTTGATATGGCCGCATATGTGATATGCTGGGTACTAGATACGATCTACTACCATTCTCCGCGTGGTCGATTGGATTGGTTTGGGAGGATCCAAATGGAGATTAATCTGATAATTAATTGATGAGATCAATTTTAGTAGCGCCGTGGCTTGTGACGTTAATGAGATTAAATTGTTGATTTGATCAATTATGCTATAGACAGCTGTGTTGATTAGATCAACTAAGTGGTGCTATAGCCGTCACTATGCACAAGAGTTGTGCAAACGTCGTGCGCGTAAATGCCATATCCGATTACTTATGCTGATGAGTACATGCGTGTGTTAATGGCTAATGACATTGCCTTTGTGTGGATTAATCGGATTAATCTAAGAGCACATGGTGCAATTTGACGTGGTTGTGTACGTATAAAAGATGTGGCCAAAAGAGTACTAACTTGATAAGTTTGTACATTGCGTTGATCTTGGCTGTAGAGCCACCGCAAGCAATGTGCATGGGTTTTGTGCTACATCTGCATGCAAGACAGATCACAAGGTATAACCTAATAAGATTAGTTTTATATCAGATTAATGCTATTAATCCCAGTCAATTGGATTGGCTGAACTTATGTTCTATTCTACGTATGTCGTGCCATAGATCATGTTTTTGATTAAGTCCATGTTTGTGCTCGGACAGATCGATAATAAGCAAATTGTTGTTTGGTTGACTTGATTTTGTTTGCCACTACTCAAAATTACTCGGCGCTACCTGGAATGCTTGGTAACGAGCAATTTGTTGCTTGGGTTACTCGGTCCTGTTTGGTAGTGTGCCGGTAATGGTCCACACTGGTCGGCGCTGCCTAAACAACTCGGTGATGAGTAAATTGTTGCTCGGGTCACTCGATGTAGTTCGGCGGTGCCTGGCACTACTACATGCTACTCGACTTTGCTTGTAGGAACTCGAGTTGGTCGCGGGCTGTTCGGCTGCTCGGCACCTCTCGATTCCGCTCGCAGGAGCTCGAATTGGTCGAATAGCCCCGTCACATGCTGGGATTAGGATCCCGAGCAACGGTATAGCCACGCCATAAATGGCTCATGGAGTTGGAGTACCACTTCGGCACCGGATGCCTCAAGCGCTAGTTGCTTGGTGAGTTTCTCCTACTGCCATGGTGCCTCGGCAGTTGGTTGGGGTTGTACGACTAATGGGTAAGATTGTGAATAGGATTCACATTTCGAACTCTGCCGACTGATTTATTAGTAGGCTGACTGGCTTAATGGAATATTCATTGGGTCAATGTGATTGGTCCGGAGCGGATTAATGTGATTAATTTATTAGAATTTTCTATGGGCAAAAGACGTGAATATGATTCACTATGGGAAAAATGTTTCCACTACACTGATTATTTATGTGCTTTTCATAATTGTTATGAGTTCACTTTAATTGGTAGAATTTGATTCTATGCAAATATATGTGAATAGTTTGATCCTTGTGTGCACGATGCATTTGTAGGATCTTACTGAGACTTACATATTAATTTGTGATACTTGACTAATATCAAGTAGATGGCCCAGTGGATAGGAATGGACGTATAGTGATAATGATCAGAGTGATAATAATCACCGCGTCTTGTGCCATACCAGTTCACAATTTAAATAGTGTATTTTTGTGATGGTTTTTCTACTCTGCTATTCTTTCATAGAATAGATTTTCCTCGAAATATTAAGTGTACGATGCCCTTCCAATTGCTGCACCTATCGTCTTGCAAGTTGACGGATAAATTCTTGACAAATCAGGGACGCCGTCTACTTTCATGTACAATAGGGTGAGTGTAGCCTAACCCGTGCATTCACACGCATAGTGTTGGTTTGCTTATCGGAGTCATCCAAATAGGATTGGGACTTCGGGGCATCAAGGTTGGGAGCCAGGAATATGATGCCACCCCAACAAACAGGAGTCACATACGATATGATTGGTAAGGAGTTGTCTTACCTATGTTGCGGGTTCAAGTGGTATTGATAAATCATTACCCGAACTGCAGTAACCATTGATCTTGTCCCATCGCGAGTCATTAGAGGGAATGTGATTTGAGTTGGAGTATCTTCGCTAAATTGTTAAAGGAGGTACGTACATAAATATAGTTTAATATTTGTTGTTATACCTAATGCTTTACTTTTGAGATATATCTTTGATTAGAGAATCTTGATATATGCATGATGACTGATATTATTTTGAGAATTGTTCTCTAGTTATTAAGACGGAATATTTGTTCTAAAGAGTAGTACCTTGATGAACCAGTTGAAATGCAATATGTATTGTAAGTGTTTATTAGAAGCACTGTGATGATTTTCTTTGTGATGATTCTCTCTCTTGCCAATATGAAATCTGAGCTTTTATAGTAAGATGAAATCATGGATGCCCGCAATATTATTGTGGATTGGTGGGCATGTTTAAGAACCAAATAAGGGCTGAGGGATTTGATCCCTAAGTCATTGTTTGGGTGTAGATTAACACAAAAGAAAATTCGGTCAACTGTCATATGTGGCCAATATGATTGATTGCATTGGACAGTAGAAATATGATTTTCCTTTGGCTAATGGTTAGCTATGCATGTGATTTTCGGCTGCTCTTTATAATGATGAATTGCTTGGAGAAATCACTGACCGAGTTGCATATGATGCATGATAAAATTAGAAAGCATTAAGTTCAACATGAATCATTTGATGATGGTTTGAAAGACTGGCTAAATTATAAATGAGGCCGAGTAATGTGTGAAAGAGAAATGTCAAGTTAGACCTGGAGTACTAATCTAGACTTGTGAAGTCAAAAGTTGGCGCTACCCTGACAACACAGGATAGGATTATGAAATAATGAGAAGGGTGTATAATTTGTCTCGTTTGACGTTGACACACTTTAACGGCCCAATCCGATGGATTATAGTCGGAATTAAATAATTGTTATTATATTCAGGCATAACCAAGTTCAATGTTTTCGCTTCTTTTGAGTGGGAGATTGATTTGGCTTATGGACATGCTCCATTAGTGAATGGACGTATGTTATTAATCCTGAAGACTTGTGATGTCATTGTATTTCATTATCCATAATATGGTACACTTTATATATAATTGTGCTCATTTTAAAGGTTCCATCTAGTCACAATAAAACCACGATATATGATATGGATCGAAAATTGTTCCATGCTATTTATCAAAATCTGCAATGTGGATCATATGTAAGACATCTGACATTTGACAAGTTCATCATTGATTAAGATAAATGTTTCTTTGTGAGGTACAAAGTGTTTGTACATATAAAAGGGTAAAGAGCTGCAAAATGTTTATTGCTCGAAATGGTTTTATTTTCAAGAAATTGTTTCTTCCTAAATATTTAGTGGAAGCACGGTGTGACTCGTAGTTATTCGGGAATCATTGGAAAATGTTTCAGTTTCCATTAAACTTTCATATTATGTACAAGTTATTGTATGTTTTATGGACGAACCAACTCTGCATTGGTCATAAAGCCACATTAGTCACCTATATGATAGGAAGACAATTGTTGTCGGATTATGATGGGCTTAAGACTTATAATGAAGCGTGATGGGCCTATACTCTGGACATGAATCAAGGACGAGCTATATGTGACAATTAAGTTTTGAACTTGATTAGTTCGCTTGGTGTTGTCTATATTCACCTAGCTATTGTTGCATATTCGATATGCTATATGGATATCAAAACGGCTCTCTCTGGTTGAGACCTAACTGAGAATGTGTTTGACACGGCCTTCAGTTTTGATGATCCATAAAGTGCTAGAGTATGCCAGTTTTTAGAATAATCATAACAGAGTTAAATATTTGTTTTTGATGTGTAGTCAAATTGTTTGGCTAGTTCATCAAGGGCAAGTGGGAGAGCACTGATTTTCTTGATCTTATATATGTACGACATATTATTGATCAGAAATAATATTCCATGATTTTGGTATAAGGGTCTATAGTGATAGATCTGGAATGCTAATTGGATTAGACCTATGTCGGGGATAAAATCACGGCCCATTGCTATGGCCCACTCCCTGATGGCCTAATCGAACAACCTACTAGGGCCTAGCTCCCTGGAAGGTTCTATCAGGCCCATGTGCATCCTGCCGAACAGCTTCCTGGCTGGCACGGTGCGTAACAGCCTAAGATTCGTGTTTGAGTCCGACTCGAACAAGAGTTCTGCACGGCGACGTGAAGACCCGGACGTTGGTTTCCCGGATTGGAACAGACGTCATGATCCCCAAGACTTGGAGTTTGCCTTATCTACCTCGGGATGTATTTGACATGTATGAGTTCGTTACGATCTCGTAGTTAGCCCGGTCCAATTATCCCTCGGTAGGTCGGTTGCTCAACACTATATAAACAGGGCCCCCACGGCGTGTAGAGGGGCCGAGAGACTTCGCATTGTCGCATATTACTTCCTTGTACATCCAGAATCTCGCCGAGACCTGTTCATCTCGTCGAGTTCCCTCTTGTAATCCTCTTTGATATAAAGAAAGGCTGGACGTAGGGTTATTATCTCACCTGAGAGGCCTAAACCAGGATAAAAACCCTGTGTCTCCCTGTTGCTCGTTGATTGCTGTTCGCATTGCTCGGCAAGTCTTCTATCTCTCTTTTTCAAGAACCTTAGTTGACTTGAGATCAATATATCAACCGTCGATGGTTGGCGGGTGGATTCAGATAGCGAGCGCTCCGATCGATTGCGTGACCATCGTCACCGTCAAAGGACGACTCGCCGCGAGCAAGATACTGTTGACACGAAAACGTGAACACACGTGCAGAAGCGTCGATTCAGTGATCGCGTCGCAACTCAAACCAAACGTGCCAATTGATTTGACCTGTAAATCAATAAGGAGAAAATCATCAGTAATATAGGCCTAATCGGCTTCTCAGATTAGCCAGATCAGGTTATTTGTAATCGGTTTCAAATAATCCGATTACAAGATCTATCGGCTAATAAACCGATAGAGCGAATAGATTCAAATAAGCATTTAAAATATAAATCCTGCTTCTTTTTGGTATTTTTACTAATATCAGTATTAAGCCCTTAAATCGAAATACTAGATCAAACCAGAGAAATAGATCGAATAGATCGGTCAGGCCAAGACAGTATTCAAATCCAAAACCAGATATGAACTAACAGATCGGTTTATCAGTTTAAGACAGATTGGTAGCACAATACTAATCGGCAAACATCTGAACATACCACACCCTAAACAAGAGATACGCAAGATCGATTTAACGAGACAGTCGCATACATCAGATTCAGGGAAAAAACATGCAAGACATTTGATAATTGGCATTGCAAGGTAAACACATGTTACAGATCGATTAAACCGAGACAGTGCAATATGCGAGAACATGTTAAAGATCGGTAAATCCCGAGACAGTCTAACATGGTTTGTATACATGAGATCAAATTGATACAGCCATGCACACGGGTTGCAAGGAGAGAATCGATTATCCCATCGAGATAGCTCTACCTGCGTTTGAAGCCTCTCGAACGGAGTCGATCGGGTCCTAGAGAGTTTTGTGTATTGAGTCGTAGATCCTTTTCTATGAGGTCCTAAAACCCTGAGGGTGCCTGCGGCAACTACGTCTCCTTCAGGACTCTGGTCGGCAAAGCGTTTCGCATGGGTTATTACTGGCCCACTGCGTTACAGGATGCCCGGGATGTAGTAACTAAGTGCAAGGCTTGTCAATTCCATGTCCGTAAGGCCCATAAGCCCGCCCAAGAGCTCCAAACGATCCCCCATCATGGCCTTTCTCCACTTGGGTCTGGATCTGTTCGGTCCGTTCCCTAAGGGGTACAAGGGCTGCACACACTTGCTCGTCGTCATTGACAATTTCACAAAGTGGATTGAGGCAGAGTCTGTGTCTTCTCTTCACGCCAAAACGGCTGTATGCTTCTTCAAAAGCAATGTGATCACGCGCTTCGGGATTCCCCACAAGCTGATCACTGATAACGGTCCCCAGTTAAGAAGCGAGCTATTCCAGGAATACTGTGAACAGCTGGGCACCAAGGTCTGCTTCGCCTCTGTGGCTCATCCATAGAGCAATGGAGCAGTCGAGCGAGATAACGGACGGATAGTCCAGGGTATCAAACGGCGTGTGTTCGCTGCACTCAGCGAGCACAACAAAGCCTGGGTTGACGAAGTTCCTTCCGTCCTCTGGGCAGTTCGCACCACAGCCAGCCGGACAACCGGGGAAACTCCTTTCCAATTGGTCTACGTGCAGAAGCAATCTTGCCCACCGAAATAGTACTCGGCTCGCCTCGCACGTGCTTGATCAGCTTGGTTGACAACGAGCAAGAGCGCTTGCTCGAACTTGATCTCCTCGAAGGCACACGCGAACGGGCACAAGTCAGAATGGCGCGCTACCAGCAAGATCTTCGCCGGCACGTTGCCAATTCAGTACGACCAAGGGCTTTGAAGGTGGGTGACCTCGTTCTGCGCCGTGTCCAGAACCTGTGCAATGCCAACAAGTTAACTCCCCTTTGGGAGGGCCCGTTTACGGTCATTTCTACTGCTTGCCCGGGGGCTGTTCGCCTGGCAATGGAGGACAGGAGAGAGCTGACCAGCACTTGGAACATCGACCAGCTTCGTAAGTTCTTTGTGTAGGTCTTTTGTTTAGCTTCGCGGTTTTTTTCAAACTTCGCGCCTTAGTTCGTCCAAGTCTCTCGGGCTGCCATGTAAAGTTCAATCCAATAAACAGTGAATGTTCGCGGCCCCTTGCGGCCCTTTTCACTCCTCGTCTTCTCAGACTACTCTTTCTCTCTGGTAACACTTGATGGCTGTCCGGTCTTACGAACTCTTGGCTCCACGATCTTCAGGGTTCCCCTACCCGTATCTAGTTCCAACGAGATCCTAAATTCAGAGTTGCGTAACACGGCTTCCAGCCTTGCGGCCAAGTATGCTCTCGTAAGCCCTCCGCGGCAGAAGCACTTACCGCTCACGGCACAACCGCTTGGCGAAGCCTGCTCTCATAAGCCCCCTGCGGCAGAGGCACTTTCCTTGTTCGGTTATCTTCGGAATCGCCTAGCTTACGTTAATGAGCAGTTCCTGGAACGAGTCGATCAGGATACGGGTGTCGCTCTATCTCTCTACGCACGTGCTCGAATTCGCAATCTTAGGTTTTCGAGCATCGTCCGTACCGGGGGCTAGGGTGTCGCTCTTTTTCTTGTGTACCTGTTCGAGTTCGCAAGCTCAGGTTCACGAACAGATGCACAACGGGAGCTGGGAGTTATGCTGGCGCCCTACCGTGTTTTTCGAAAACTCTCTAGTGCTGTTTTTCCTTCGCTCTTAGTTTCCTGCTCGTTCTTATCTTTTTGCTGCTCTTTTTTGCAGAGAAAAGGTAAGTCTTTATTTACATTAACCAAAAGTTTTACAGGTACAAAGCCCTGTAGGGTTACAACCCTACCGCTACTTAGAAGCAAGCTGCTCCTTTAGCTCCTCAATTTCCAACTTGAGGCACAGGACTTCACCACGGGCTTTGATTCCTTCTCTAACTTCAGCTCGGACACGTTCGGCTTCGTCCTTGCTGATTGTCTTGTGCTTGGCCTGCTCCTCGGCCTCCGCACGAAGGGCCTCGACCTCTACGGTCTTGGCGCGCAGCTACTCGGTCAGATCCTCGCTCTGACTAGCGCGCTGCTCGATGGTCTTGAGCTGCTCGGCCAGCTCCTTGACCCTTCTTTCCGCGGTGCTCGCCCTCACCGCCAGTCCGCGCATCTCTTCGGCCTCCTCCTGTGATACCCACAGGGTGGAGATCTGCTCCTGGAGCGCCGCGGAGGTCTGCCTCTCCTCGGTCAGCTGGGTCTTGAGCCTTTTAACCTTGGCCTTCAGTCGTCTTCGACTTTTGGCTGGGGCGAGGCGCTCCCCCTTGAGCTCCTTTGTCCGGTACTCTTGGAATGCTCCCAGAATGGCGCTGCGCTCGACGCCAACGCCCTCTTCGAAGTCTTCCATGGTGCCCCGCAGGACCTAGGTAAAAGAATAATAAATCCATCACATTTAGTTGTTCATGACTTGAAGCGGACAAGTTTCGGTTTGCGCTTTACCTCTTGAAGCCTAGTCTTCAAGTTCCGGCTGAGGCGCTCACCAAGGCCGTGGGTGGTGAAGCCCCGGCTACTCGGAACGACCGCAGCACGGTGCTCTCTCGGACGCGATCTTGTTTCGTCGATTCCCGTTGATCCAGAAGGATTTTCTAGGTAACCCTGTATGCGTTGGAAAGATAATCCCGTTAGCTTTCCAACGAGTGGTTGAATGTCAAGAATGGAGCCCGGATGTGGCCGAGGCGTCCGTTTGAAGGTGCCCTGCTCGGAAAGATCGCGAATCCCGGCGAGCGCGCGGAGTACGTCGACGACCTCCACGGCATGGAGATTGGCCGTGGCACTCGGCGAGCACTCGGCACCACCGGAAAGCACTCGGCGGTGATCTAGATTGCCGTGAACGAGTACTTCCATACGACTACGTGCAGATCGGTGAACCGGCTTCATCGACTCGTCTTCCGCTGCACAGCACGTCGTAAGGTAATCTTGATCTATGGTCATTTACTAGCAGGGTGTTCCTGGGTTTCCACGGTAGAATTTGATTCGTTGCTAGCGTAGCAATCCCGCGTTTCCCTTCACGGGTGGCTTGCCCGGTTGGTTAGCTCAGCCGGTTCATTACGTCGAAGCCCCAGGTTTGAATCCCGCGTGCCCCCTTTTTCTCCTTTCTTTTCCGTTGGGCGCGCTATGCGTTTTCTCCTGGGCTCGCCGCGCGCTGGCGCACTGTCCTCCCGCGCACTGCCGCGTTTTGGCTGCGTGCCCGTCGCGTTTTTGGCGGCCTCGCGCGGCATAGGCGCGCGTACGCGACCAGTTAACTTATATATCTCATTACCTATGTAGACGCGATAGCATGTTTCATAAAATAATTTTTCGACTTATCGATCCCGAATTTTAAAATTATTGAAGCAATGAAATAATATTTTTTTTAAATACGAACCAAAGAAAACAACTTTACTTATTCGTTTCCACGATCTCTTGAAATTCACCTGATTCACCTTTTTAAAAAATACACCTGGTTTTGAAACAACCTTTATATTTGGTTATTCAGTTGAGCATGTACTCGTACACCACGCGCATATGTAATATGGTTGGGCTAAACTTTGGTGTTCTATTTTGAAAAAAGATTCCTATTTTACACGCTGAGCAATGGCGTATCTTCTAATTAACCCCTAAATATGAAACAGGTATTCTACTGCATAAATCCAGAAAAAGAGACAAATAACCATCTAGAGATGGTTTCAGAGATGGTTTTACAACTATGGCACGACGTGCCAATGCAATAAACATTTTTAATTTTGTAAACCAATTTTTATTGTACATGTCAGCCATGTCTTCGCTTTTTTTCTCTATTTTTGTCTCCTCCTTTCTCTCTTGACCATCTAGATGCAGATTGGGAGAAGAACGGAGAGGATGCGGCATGACAGCGGTGACACTGGCAGCAATGAAAGAAGCGGCGGCCGAAGGTGGAGTCGCAAGGGATGAGGTGGGAAAAGGTACAGGTGAGGTGCTGGTGCTGGTGCTTGATTTGGATAGAGAGAAAAGAGAGAAAGGGGGATAAGGGCGAGCACGCTGATGACGAGCACCTGTCGAGGAGCATGAAGAAGTGGGCGGGTAGACCCAAGAGTGCCGAGCACCGGAGCCAACGTCCGACCAGCATCGTGGAAGGAGGCGACGTGCTCGGGGACGAGGCAGCCGACGCCATGGGGGGAGGCAGCGCACTAGCACTATAAGAATCCGATTTAATTTCATCGGCCGAAAACCGACGAAAATAATGGACAAACCGACGAAAATACCATAATTTCGTCGGCGACGAAGTATGCTAGACGAACATAAACAACTTTTCTTCGGTGGTCACGAAATTACTTTATTTTCGTCAGTTTTGCAGGCCGACGGGATAAAAAAAAATCAATAGTCTGCGAGGCCGACGGACGGCTGACGTGGCAGATAATTTCGTCAGCCGCCACGTGAGCAAAAATGAAGTCGTTGGAGGTGTTGGGTTGTGCTGACGTGGCACGTAATTTCGACGAAACTATCTGCCACGTCAGCAAAAATAAAAGTAGTGGCTGGGTCGCCTTTGGCATAGCCTATTTATCTGTTTCTACCATCAATGTAATTAATGTTATTAGTAGTCACCTTAGCATCATAATATAAGTCTGACCCAAAAACATCCGCTTTCACCATCAATGTAATTATAAATTATGAATTTAGCCATGGATGCAAAGCGCTGCTACACATAATTTGACCACTTCGTCTCAAAACTACGCTGCTAAGTACGTTGAACAAATTGGAGACACTGACATATAAATAACGAATTAAAAATGGAATTCCATCAAGAAGCTACAGATCGAAGAACATACCTTGCACGATGGAGCCGGTGCAGCCGCCGAGCCGTCTAGGGCGGTGGATATGCCGGGTGGGAGATGGGGACTAGGGGTTGTAGGATTGCAGGGACGTGAGGGGAGGTCGCCGCTGCTCGGGAGTGTGACGGGCGGCGTGCGCGGGGTGGCTGGCCGGTTAGGGCGGCAGATTTGCGGGGTGGCGAGCCGACGAGTGGGATGGAGATGGAAATGTAAGTTGGGGAGCGAAGAACAGGAGACTGGAGGGAGATGGGAGACAACAGGTGGGGGTTCGGGTGTCAGCAGCGAGCCAGCGATGGGGAGACCAGTGGAGCGGCTAGCCGGTTGGCGTCACGGCGGCGGATTTGTGAGGCAGCAGCGATCGGATTTGGGATTGAAACAGGGTGGCCGGCGGTGCGGGGCCAATGGGGAGCAGGCGGTGGCGTGGAGGAGCAATGCGCGCGAGCTGCGACGCGAGCGGCGGCGTGGGGTGCCGAGTGCATGGGCGGCGTGGGCAAGTGAGCGCACGCGCAGGCGGTGGCATGGGGGGCAGTGTGGGGGAAGCGAGCACGCGTGCGGCGGTGTGGGAGAGCGGGCAGCGGTGTGGGTGGCGGCTAGGTGAAAGGATCTCTATGACCTAGAGGGGGTGATAGGCATTTTTAATTTCTTTTAATTAGTTCTTTATTAAGCGACAAAGTTAAGAGTGACTCAATCCTATGTTCTAGTGCCCTATCAAGCGGAAGCAAACAATAACAAGACACACTAGTAACCTAATCATTCCATTCAAAGCAACCAAGCAATCAATAGTAATTCAAGCGAAAAGTAGATGCGAAAGTAAATGATGTGAAGAAGAATTAACACGGTATTTGTTTCACCAAAGTTCGGCATCACAACTCTTACTCTCCGTTGAGGCTAGACCTTACACACAAGGACCGGCTCCCTCTCGAGCCACACGTCTCACTTACTTCCCGGTAGTCGTTCCACCACTCTGGCGAAGTGGACTCCGTCACCTATACACCAACATGAGAGTAGCCACACGACAAAGCCTACTCCCAAGCCACTCCTCTGAGAAGAACACCGTCTTCAAGAGTAATAAGCCCGAATTGTCCTAATCATGCCAAATCGAAGGACTTCCATGAAGCTCGGTTTGGGGAAGGTATGTGGTTGGTGAAGTGATGGAGGAAACGCTCAAGAACACCCCTATAATGAGTAAATATTGGCTATAGGTGAAATGGAGCAGCAAACCTCATAAATGGCTACCTATTCAACTCAATTTATACCTTCGGAGAAAAACTAGTTGTTGGAGCTCGGGAAGACTCCAAAAACTAGCCGATCGTGCACATCGGACCTGGTCCGATGGCCATCGGATCCAGTTCGGTGGCTGTAACCTAGTCTCAAAACCGCCGACACACGTACTGTCGTACCCAGTCCAACAGTGGTTGGACCCCGTCCGATGGAGGTGAAAGTGCAGAGAGAGTGGGAGCCGTCGGACCCAGTACAATAGTTATCGAACCCAGTCTGATGAACACTGAGAATGCAGGACTCAAGGATTTTGATCATACATGGACTTTTAGGTATTTGTGGGATGATTGTGGACTAAGAAAAGGTTAGGGAATCATGAGAAGTAAATACTCAGCATGATCAGACCAATTAGACCCCTCTCAAAGCATGGACAACAAAAGTAAAAACCTAATTACTCGTACATCGACACATGACCTCTTTACTCGCCTGGTCACGGTTAGAACATCTTGGAGCAGCTTAAAAGGTCGCCGATGCCTCGCTAGGGTTCCATGAAGAGACCAAGAACCCCCAAGCAATAATCATTGCGCAAATATCCATGTCATCAATACCACTAAAATAATTAGGGCTCAACGATGTCCACAATCTCCTCCTTTGTGGTACTTGATGACAACCCAAGAGAGATTTAAGAATTTGAGCTGCAAAAAGGGTTAGCGCACATATGCAAATACGAGAGATTCAAAGCACACAAATATAACAAGATAAAGATTAAGGCACAACAAGACACATCTCGACAACTTGGTGTGCAACGTAAGTGAAGCTCCCCCTAAATCCATGCATAAAACAAAAATACAAGCCAAAAGAGTTTAACACCATCGAGCTCAGTACCAACAAGGTGACACGAGTTTCGAGGCAATAAAGCAAAAAAAAATAAAAACATAAGGACCTCAAACTCTCAAGACTAGATAAACCTTCCTACTCTCTTTTCTTCTCCCCCTTTATCAACAAATGACGCAAAGGGAAAAGCTCTCAATGGTTGTGGTTTGTGTATTGGTCCGAGTGCCAAAGTGTGCCTTCGCTGGTGGATCCGGTTGGTTGTGTTGATCATGGCCGTTGTTATCATGACCTTAATTTGAGCCACAATTGGCATAGCAGAGTTATCAGTGGGGATCATCGGACTCAGGTTGTCGAGAAGAGTTTTGGAGGCAACAATTTTCTGTAGTGGCATATGGAAAACGACTTGATCTCCCATATTTATTTGTAGTATGTCTTTGTTGACATTACGAGCTCTAACGCGATGAGACCCTGCGCGTGTCTCGCGGCGAAACCGATCTGCTTATGCTGCTTCTTCGTCGCGGTTTGCGGTTGTGATTCAGTCTGCTGACCTTTAATCATGTAGATTCCATGGAAATTGGGACCGTTTCCAGTATTGCTTTCCGACTCGGTCTCCGAGTCGGAAAAGCTAACCGTTAGATCTTCGTGATCGTTGATCCTGAGTGGTTCGCCGCGGATTATGCCTACCATTCGAGACTCGTTTTCGATTGAATTTCCTCGTATCCGAATTGGGAATTAAGCCCCTGGCACATCATATGCTGATATGTGGCAGCGGCAATTCCCAATCCGAACAGTTGTCCGAGCGAGACAATGTTGGAAACCTCGCCACATCGGCATTTATCTAAGTCCGAGAGGGTGATGCTAAGCTCCTGACGCATGATTTGCTGATACGCGGCGGCGGTGTTCTCTAGTACGAACAAAGTTTCGTGCTGACTTTTGTCGAGGTTTCGACCAGATCGGATCTAATCTAGATTGGTGGAGATTAGTTTGTTGGAGTTGTTATTGGAGTTTTCCTCGGAACAGGCTTCATGCAGATCCAAGAGAGAGAGTTCACCGAGGCCATTGGTGATGAAATCTAGAATTCCGAAGCGAAAAGTCTGGATGGCGTCAAAGGTCATGATGACATCGCGGACTGCGGCCATCAAGCTTGACGATATTGATTTTAGCGCTTGTCCCCTACCTGGTGCGCCAACTATCGACGTTTGTTGTCGGCAATAATATATATGGGGCTATGCACTGGATCCAAACCGAATGATAGCACAAGACGTGGTATTATACAGGTTCAGGCACTCGCGGTGGAGGCAAGGTTACAAGGTAGAGGCCTGGGTGGTTACAAGGTATGATTCCTATTTCTGTCCTTTCCGTACCGAATATGTTGATATCCATTTTGCAATTGCGCCTTCCCTATTCATGATAGGCTTTTATCTTTGTCCTACCTTGCCGTGCAAGGCAAGCCGTAGTCCGAGTCATCACCTGGTAAAGCCAGTTCAGCCCATCCCCTATCGGGTGGTCCTCAAGCCCCATCATGGACCCTGGGGTACATGTATTACACACTAGTTTTAGCTATTCAGTCTTTTAATTAAACACATAGGAAGGAGATGCATGCTTGCATGCATGGAAGCAAAACATCAAAGATTAATGCGCGGGAGAATTGTAGAGCGCAACCCAGTGTGCGTGAATGGGATTGGCCTGCATGAGTAATATTTGTAAACACGTTGATGCTTTGAGCGATGAGATAGTTATAAGTTGGTGTCGAATATGTGTACGAGTAGGTTACATGGATTATGTGTTGTAAAAGGTAGAGCTGGTTACAATACGAGTCGAACTTTTGTCCGGCCTCCACTGTATAAAGGGTGCTGACCCTAGTGTAACCATACAACGACTTTGTAGCAGCTTAGGCTCGAAGGTGGTTGTGGTTGGCTTTTGGGCGAGGCCCATGATTGCCGGCTGATTTGTTTGGGAGGAGTGCCCGTAATCATTGCCCCACAAATATAGCCTGAGAGATAAACTGCGTTACAAAATATCGTTCCTCCCGTGTCATTCAGATTTATTATCGACGCCCTGTTTTTTGAACAAGTCATTTCAGAGCTGAGGTTCGGCGATGAGGATGATCTTGGAGGAAGTACAAGGATTAAGCATACACACACGTGTCGAAGTAACATGCTAGATTTAGCGCAAGGTGGAGCATATGGTGATCAACTATTCGATCGGTGGAGTTAAACACTCCAGGACAGTGGCCTGGACCATTCGATGTGCTGCTGTTGGTAAGAATCGATCAGACGTAGTGATTGGGATGACAATGTGGCAATTACAGACTAGGGCTTCAGTGATCGCGATCAGACCAACCACCAGACGTGGTGAGACGGCTGGATAGATTGGGGTAGAGGAAGCATCGTGGAAAGCGATGCAACCGATGTTACACAAGAAGCGGTATCAAGACACTGCTAACGGTTAGCATGTCGCAGACGCCCGCCTAGGGTGCGATATGTGCCAGTGCACAGATGTGGGAGCGGTGGCGCTTTGGGAGTCGTGCTCGAGGGCTCAGGATTGAATCTGATGAAGGAGATAATTTTTCTGGAATTTTTTGCGAGGTCAACAAGACGAGTTTAATGTTGATAACACAAGTTCAATCAACTACTAAGTTTGAGCTAGTACATAAATGAATGATAGAATGTTTAAGAACTTCTCGGAGCTCGGCTGACTACCTCCCGCTATCAATTAAGAACACAGGAAGATTACGATCAACCCCGATTGGTCTCAACTGGACTGAGACTGATGGGGCGGATTTTGGAAAAGCTAATACCACTTGGATAGCAGAGCTGTAACCACCTACTTCCCACAACCACCGTTGAATCAAGTGTCTACCGAGTTAGAACTAGTTTCAAACACCACGTCTGCCACTAGAGCTGATCACTTCCTCTTGGATCCTTGGAGAACGATCTATGCTGAATACTTAGGCAACCTAAGTATTTGAGCATAAACCTAGACTCAATACCATACGGACTTAAACAGTGCTCTAAGATTCCACACTCTCAACGGTGCGGAAGATTAATGCTTAGCTTATGTAAAAAAATGAACTTGTATTATAGATCAAATTCTTGCAAGGAAAGGAAAAGATACAAGAGATATTACCCGAATTTCAGAATACGCTTCCACTACTCCGAACCTTAGCTCGACTCGACTCTAACTCACAAACTACTAAAACTACTTTTGCTAATGACAAAGTGTAGCTCCCAAATGGTGTGTGTTACAAATGAGGGTGAGGGGTCCTATTTATAGCCAACCGGAGCTAATGAGAGGGTGCCACACCATGGTACACGTGTCACCAAGCCACTAACCAAAGGAGAATCCGAGAGGGGATCCAAGGGGTCGGCCTACCCACTTTTAGTCCATCCTGGCCGTTGGTTTCTCCTGGGATGCTTCTTTGATGGTGTAGATGATATTCGCTAGTCGGTTTTGTAGTTGGAGTCGGTAAAATCGCTTTCCATGTGACCCTATGGATCCATCCCAAAGCAATCATAGCCTTTGGAACAAACCGACGTGTGTGGATGGCTTGGATGACTCCTGTTGACGCGGAAAAGTGGTTTCCCGGCACCAACTACAGCCGAACTCAGGGGATCGGGCTTTGCGAGGACGTGCCAGCCGATTTGACCTTTTGCAATCAGCAAGCTTTCAGATAGGTAAGATACCGGCGAAGCAATGAAGATTTACCGATAGCTTGAAGATAAACCAATAATCGGCTTAACGATGAGACGTCGAGCCGATTGAGCAAACAAGCCGCCGGCGAAGTGATGAGTGCTTTACCGATAGGTTGGACAATAATCCGATGATCGGCTTAACGATGAGACGTCAAGCCGATGGAACAGGATGGAACCTAACACCTCCGGCGGACAGCGATGCGCAGCAATGCCGCTGAGAGATAGTATTCCGGGCGAAACCTAACTCCTCCTGGCGGACGGCGATGCGCAGCAATGCCGCCAAGAGATAGTATTCCGATGCTGACGGCGAGGAGATCGGACTGAACCGAGGTAGTCCTTACCGAAGGAGTTGACGGCGAGAAGATCGATCTTAGTCGAGACAGTAGACGCCGGCATTTGTACTTAGAAAAACCGATACGAGCGGATCGATCGGATTCATAGCACAAGGGTAAAAGGTAGACGAAATAGTAGATGTATTATTATGTTGAAAAAAGAGAGGTCCCTTACATGCTGCACGGCAGCTCTTATTTATACTAAAGACGCAACGGCTAATCCAATAACTTGACATGGACTCTATCTCTTAGTTTCCTAAAATAACTAACCGACTAGACTTATCGTGCAAGGCACGGACTAGATACAAATTGACTCAATATATATCTAATAATATAAAAGCAGATTAATATGAAAAGCTAGCCGACGTGATTCTTTATAGCTTGCCATGTCTCCACGTAATGCCTCCATAATCTTCTTTTATGGCTAATCACGTATAGCCTTTCCTGGCTTAGTCTTCACCACGTGATGGGCTTAATATGTTAAGCCGATTGTAAATCATCCAGGCACTTCACGTAGAGCTTTTCCATACATTGCTAAATCGGTTTCCATATATAGCTGAACCGGCTAATCAACATGATCTAAACGGCTACGTACTCTAGCAGCTAGTAAAGTCCGATTGTATACTCTTATAGCCGATGTAGTCTTCCTGATCATGAGATAACCACGTTAGTTTCCTATTGGCTGGATTTCCATGCATACACGTGCATATAGCCAATCATCTCATGAATCCAATCAGCTATCATAATCGTCTAATTAACTTGATCAACCGGCCATTAACCTTTCACGTACGTATGCACGTATACAAGCCGATCAATGCCTTGCTTGGCCATTAACACACAAATAAAAGCCTATTCTATGCCTGATCGTATGAACCGTCTCTCCTTTGATCAGCTATCTAATCCTTTTGTGTATATATGCATGCATAAAAGCCGATCATGATCTCATCCAAATATTAGCCGATCAACCAATAATGGCATCCAAGTATATGCCGATCTAGCTCCTTTTTTGGCCGAATATGCTATTTTTCACCCTCTTTTGGCCATTAAAATAACCGTATTTTTATGCCAAATTTGGGTGTCAACAACTCCCTTGTGTGCTTCTTGAATCAATTAAAAAAACTTAGCTAGTTTGGCGACAAAAGTAGGTAGGCCGACTTTTTTCTACAGTTCTGCTCTGGGTTTTCCCATTTTGCTCCTAAAGACACAAACTCACCAAAACTTGTGTAACTTTATTTGTTTAAATTAAATTAATATAAATACCTTGATTTTCACAAAAATTACGGGAATGTTGGCAGGCCGATTTCGAGTAGAACTATAGAAGTGAATAATAAAGAAGAGGAGACCGAAATAGAAGATAAATACAAGTCTATTAGGACTAGAATTTATGGACGAAAATTGGGCATCCTCGTGACTATAAAAGTAGAATCAAGGGGAGCCAAGATCAATATATCCAAGAGGCAAAAGTAGGCTTCTCATGGAGAGAAACTCAAATTTGCACCAAGCAACAAGTTTTGTTCGCGATTTGTTTTGAGAAAGGCGTGCGGGTTCCGAAGGGAGACATTCTAGGATGTTGTTGATGGTCTGTCAGAGATGTCGGGCGGGTCTGGCGGTAAATCTAGCGATGGTGAAGAGAAAAACAAACAGCTAGCGCATATGGAATCGTAGGCCGGCAGGATGATGAATTTTGGCTTGGTGAAGTACGATGGTTCTGACAACTTTGGCTTGTGGCAGATGAGGGTCAAGGATCTGTGGTGCAGCAGGGATGCCAATCCATAGAACGTAGGAGACGACGACTGAGAGGAGATATAGTTATAGGCAACCGCTATCATACGGTTGTGTTCTCTGTAATCTGGTCATGTACCATGCCATGTAGTTGACAACATCAAGAGAGATTTGGACCAATTTGTCTAGTGAATTCATGTCCAACACTATGACCAGTAAAATGTATCTGAAGCAAAAATTATAAGTGTTTACGATGCAAGAAGGGGCAGATCTGAAGGAGCACGTTGCTGTTTTCAATCAATTGGTCATTGATCTGGCCTGCTAAATGTAAAGATTGAAGATGAAGACAAGGCCAAAATCCTTTGGTGTTCGTAATTTTTTTTTTCTTACGATCACTTGAATAGGACTTTGACGTATGGCAAGGATAGCATCAAAACTAAGGATATCACAACGTCTTTCATGAAATGAGGAAGCAGAAAAGCAAGGAAGAATCTCAGCTTAATGCTTTGCTACTCAGGACTGATCAAGGTGGTGATAAAAGGACAGGGAAGAAGGGAGGAAGACCCATAGGAAGGGCAGAGCAGTGCGATGTTTCAGGTGTGGTGAGTGGGAACATGTGAATTGGGACCGTAGGTCAAAGGAAGAAGGAAGTGCAAACTTGGCAAGGCTAACTCGGAAAGTAATACGGAGGTATTCTCGGTATTAGATACTCAGTACATTGAAGCGTGGATGTTAGATTCTGTAAGCTCTCATCATGTGACACACAAGATGGAGTGATTCTCTTTGTATAGCTAGGGCCGGTGATTTTGGCTTCGACTATGTTGGTGATGGCACGGGTTACGATGTTGTTGGTATATGTGATATCAAGATCACGATGCACGACGGAGGGGAACGTGTACTTTAAATTGTGAAATATGTATCAGGGCTTACGAGGAATCTAATTTCACTGGGAACCTTGCATGAAGAAGGGATGGTATTCCAATACTGGCAAGATGGGAAGACTACTAAGCTCATGAAGGATGGGAGACTTTGATGATTGGAGAAAGGTCGGTATCTCATCTGTACGAGATGAGAGGGAGTACTATTGAAGGTCGGTACTAAGTGACAGTTGGCAAGTTCAGTTCCAAGCAGCGGAAGGTCTGAGGCCAACACAGACTTGTCGGGCGGCTCGACGTGAGCTGTGAAGAAAGCAACCGAAGTCTGGATACACGGGTTCGCACAAGACGTACAACGACTTATAGGTGCCGGACGCATATCCACCAAGGTGGAGTTTGTTAGAAGTTGTTGTCGAATATGTGTATGAGTAGGTTATATGGAATATGTGTTGTAGAAGGCAGGCCTGGTTAGAATAAGTGTCGAACTCTTGCATGGCCTCCACTATATAAATGGAGGTGACGCTGATGTAAACATAGAACGACTTTGTAGCAGCTTAGACTCGCAGGAGGTCGTGGTCTGCTTATGGGTTAGAATAAGTGTCGAACTTTTGCATGGCCTCCACTATATAAATGGAGGTGACCCTGATATAAACATAGAACGACTTTGTACCAGTTTAGACTTGCAGGATGTCGTGGTCGGCTTATGGCTGTAACCCATGGTGACCGGTTACGTTGTTGCGGAGGAGCGCACGTAATCATTGCCCCCATCGATGTAACCTAAAAGATGAACTGTGTTACGAAATATCATGCCTCAAGTATCACTCAGATCTGGTATCAATATACTATTTTTCTAACAAAGATAATTAAAGATGATTTATTTTTTAAAATATCATCTCTTGTTCTTGTATAATTTTTTTTTATACGCCCTTCATTGTGGAACCGAGTGATTATTTATTAGGATATATTACTCGCCACAAGACGAGGAGCAATGCTATTTTTTATATGGTAGTGATAAAGACATGCATTACTTTAAGCGTCCAAAAAAAATGGTATAATTGGGGGTTCCCAATCATGAGGAATGCATACTTTCTGTCTCGTAATGAACGGAGAGATCGTGACAGGACGTGTGGTGGGGTAAGCTAGTAATGGCCATCACGTCTCTCGGAATTTACAGATCAAGCGTCAACTAAGCTAATAAGAGGTCGGGGGGAATATTGATTGATTCGGCGGGGATATAAACATGTATGTATGTACTTACGTACGTATGTAAAAATATTTGGGACATTAGGAGTCCGTGCTTCTGCTTTCGTATCTGGTTTGAAAACAATAATTAATTGTGCATTTATTGTATTCACACTTTGAATGATAAATGACAATGTTGTTTTGCATGTATTTACTTTGTATGCAGGAGTCAGTGCTCCATGCTTCCATGCCGTTGGATTTCATCAAGATTCGTACATACAAAGTAAATACATGCAAAATAATATTGTCATTTACCATTCAAAGATGTGAATGCAATAATCGCGCAATTAATTGTTTTCAAACTAGGTACGGAGCACAGACTCCATGGATTCCCAAATATTTTATATTATATATGTGTGTGTGTGTGTGGAGAATAGCTAACGTAGACTCGAGTTTACGGATCCCTCCGCGAACATCGACGGATTTTTTGAAATTTGAGAACTTTAGTGATCAATCCAAACCATTAATCTTGTTCATCTAGTCAAAACGTAGCCACCAACCAAGTTTTGTATTTTTTCGAAGCCTGATTTTTTAAATTAGAAAACAAATAGCAAACAAATTCGAAAAAATGCGAAACTTGGTTGGTGGCTACGTTTTGACAAGATGAATAAGATCAACGATTAGGATCGATCACTAAAGTTCTCGAATTTTAAAAACCCGTTGAAGTTCACGGAGGGATCCGTAAACTCGAGTCTACGTTAGCTATTCTCTATATATGTGTGTGTGTGAAATGTAACAAACTTATATAGATATAATTAAAACTTAAAAGGAAAAAAATAACCGTGTTGTGTGACTGCATATATAAGTAGCGGTTAATTGGGACATTCCGACAGAAAGTATTTAAGATTGGGTAGGTAGGTAGACAATTTTACTCTTCACAAGAAATATTATGCAGGTCAATAAACATATAGTGAGACGTGACCTTAATTTTATTGGTATCTCTAAATAATCAAGCGGTTCGATGATTGCCATCACGATGCCTGGTTGTACAGACATTATAAAAAAAAGTAAATGCTTCTACACATATGCACTACGCGCACTAATTCCTCTGACGCAAGGCAAGGGACGGAGAGACAGAGACGATGGCGCGGCTGTTCCGACCATTTTTGCTGGTGGCGGCGGTGGCGGCGGCGGCCACGGTGACCGGGACGACTGCGCTGGCATCGCCGGACAATCGGCCGTCGCTGCCGCCGGCGGGGTCGCTGCCGATGGGCGTTCCGCCGTGCGCGGCTGATCTGCTGCCCTGCGCGTACGTGGACGAGAGCAGCCCGACGTGGACGTCCTGCTGCGCCAAGCTGGACCGGGTCCTCAGGACCGACCCGGCGTGCATCTGCAACGGCGTCCGCCAAGCTCGGCAGATCGTGCAGCAGCTTGACCTCAACGTCACCACGGCCGACGGCACGCAGATGCTCCACCGGTGCAAGATCACCGACGTACCAGCTCGCATCTGCGACGGACCAGCACCTGGTACGTACTGTTACAATTAATTAAATCTTGAAATGGCTTCAATAAATACAGGGACCGTCGTCTACAATGGTTGAGACAGCTACTGTCTCTAATCATTGCTATGTCACCTAAACTAGAGAACCCATATGTCTACACTGTCATTTAATATCTGTATAGATCAGTTTTTAAAATATGGTGATCAAGTGTGCATTCCATATTTATATGTTGATTTTGATATGCGATGAAATGAGCAAAGTATGTTTAATTAATAACTTGCATACAAGATAACCATACACCATTGTTACGCCGGGAAAAAAAATCAAAAATATCAATCCAACTAAATACACCGTTGTTTCACCAGGGAAAAAGTTCAAAGAATATCAATCCGGTTAAATTCATGCCTGAAAGCAAAATAAGGCACATCCAGGTGCATTCAAAATTGTAAACATCCAACTTTAATAGTCAAGCTAAGCATATAACAGAAGCATTAGAATGATAATTTATCTAGCAAAGATCGGCACTTCGACAGGCTTCCCCACTATTCAAATAGATAGAAACTACAAAAGAAGGATATCTGCTATAAAGTACTCCCTCTGTTCTAAAATATAAGACATGCATGTATTTTAAAAAGTCAATGTTTAGAACGTTTGACTAATAATTATGCTAGGAACGTATATGTTCAATGTTATGCATGTGATATAGTTAGATTCGTATTTAAAAGTACTTTGATATGATGTTAATTTTATAGTTATTAATGATATAATATGAAAGAAATTAATGATCAAAGTTTATGTTTGTTGACTTCATCAAACAAATTATATGCCTTATATTTCAGAACGTACTACTAGGGAAATGACCTTTAATCCCGGTTGGCAACTGGCTTTAGTGTCGGTTGCCAAACCGGGACAACTTCTAGGGATTGAAGGTCACATGCCTTTTGACGGCGTGTTCTCCGCCCAACCACTGCAGATCATACCCCTGGTCAGATCTCTAACCTGCTAGCCGATCAACCCGTGCTCAGTTCGATTTGAGCATCGAGCACAGCAAGGAGCGACGCACAGAGTTTACCCAGGTTCGGACCCCCCTGCGGGTAATAGTCCTACTCCTGCTGAGCCTTAGCTTGGTTGTGTGGAATGTGATTACAGAATGTTTTGAACCCCCTCTCCCTTCTCTCTCCTCCCCTTTTATACAAGCCTTGAACGGGCGAAGAGAGCCGAGGGGGTAGGCAGTACAATATTCTAAGTACACTGACAAGACACGAGAGACGCGACAGGAGAGACGAAAACGTGCTACTGCTTGCGCCCAGCGGCGCCGTCCTCGCGTGCTTCGCAAGTGGCCTCCGACCCGCGGGAACACACCAGTGAGATTGCGGGCGGGGCCCAGCCTGCACCTTCTGACGCGGGCGGCTATCTTGGGCAAACCCTCTCTCTGCCGGTCCATTCCGCTGCGCCACAGTGACAGTTGGTCAGACCCGCAGAAGTCACTGTGGCGGTAATCATTTCTTCATCTGTCTATCCGCGCGTAATGTCGCATTGAATGCGCCCGTCCTTTGCGGCAGGGGAAGCCTTCACCCAGAAGACTCCTTTCAGGACGTTTCCTGTAGCACGGGCCCCACCAAACAGTGAGGAGGCCTCTCGTGCTCGTCCGGCGCGCTGAGGGGCTCGCCCACGCGCGGGGCGTAATAACTTCGTATAGCATACATTATACGAAGTTATACGAAGAAGGGAAAAAACGGGACGCGTGGGGCCCGCCTGGCTTTCTCCAGGACTCTTTGTACCCCAGTATTTATTGTACCGACACCTTTAGTCCCGGTTTTCTCAACTAGGACACAAACGTTACCACGGTGTAGAAAATATCTTAAAAATATGACGAACTCAAGACTTGAACCTAGAACCTCCTGTCACCACGGGACTCCGCACTCACCCTTCTAACTAACCCACCCAGCCACACATATTTACTAGACTAGGATATGCATTCTTTTGAATTATGCTGGAACGAGGCTTCAGTCCCGGTTCGTAACACGAACCGGGACTAAAGCTTATCTACAATCCCGGTTCGTACGAACCGGGACTAATTTGTGCCCGTGCCAGCTGGCATGTACCCATCCGTCAAAGCGTTCTTCTATCTCGGTTCGTGACATAAACCGGGACTAATGTGGACAAAAAATCGTGCTTTTTGGCCTAGTAGCCATGAACCGGGATTGATGCCACTATCGGTCCGGGTTTGTAGTTATCCGGGACTGATGTGCTGGGATAGAAGGCCCGCTCCCTAGTAGTGATGGAGGGAGTAGTTTGCTTCATGTAGCACAAGATGATGGCAGGTTATCTCACTTTGCAAATTGTAGCATTCTTTGGTCCATACATCATCCTGAAAAATCACAATTTAAAATACTAGACCGCTTGCAGCAAATAGTTATGGTTTATATCGTTATGTCATAAGACAACCCTGCATGCCATGTAAAAATAGCATGATAAGTTGCGATAAAATGCGCAAAATGGCTTGCCTATCTCATGTACCTTAAGCACATAAACAAACTTCTTTTCTGGCATCACAAATTAAGATCCTGTCATGCTCATAGCATGATATTAAGGGATAAAAAAACCTACAAATGCCTAATTGTATGTTTCATGGCAACACAACATGTGTGTGTGTGTGTGTGTGTGTGTGTGTGTATCTTGCAAAGTACATCAAAAGTATCTGTCCTTTGTCGGTGCATATATGACAATATGCTCATTATAGAACCAGTCCATTCCCACGTGCTAACAAATAGAACAAATCTAGGGCATCATTGACCTATTGACAAAAAAATTTCATAGGGCATCACAATGTACATTTTGAACAGCTAAACAGATTGTTATAATTTACCTACCACTCATCGTCAAACAACTTCTTACCTAAAAATTTTGTTGCCTTCGTGTGCTTAGCTCGGCGATTGACGGTCATGTTGCTTGTGTCTTGAGTCATCAGAGACATGTAGGTTCCCAACATTTTAGACTCCTTCTCAATCAACTTGGCCTCCTTGTTCTATTGTGAGGCTAGATGTGTAAGTTTAGCTGATTCAAGCTTTTCGACAGAGACACGTTGTTATACTTCCATCAAATCACTTCGACCCTTAATGGTTTCAGTTTGCACTTGTATGAACTTGTCAAGCTCTTCAAAATCTAATTTGACTTCCTTCTCAGCAACATTGCTTCTCTTGGCATTGCTTTAGGCCTTAGCTGCTATATTCCCTATTGGCCTTGGGATGCCATCAACACGAATGATATCATCAGTTGCACTTATCACTACAGCCTTCCTTTTTTCTTTCTTCCGTTTCATTGCTATTATAGGCCTGCCACTTAGGTTGATCTTCATGGCTTTCCAAATGCTTAAATGCGTGTACCACATTCCATGTTCTTTAATTCTTGGGCCTTCTCCATAAACCAATCATCCATAAAGCCACTTGGCCATAGATTAGTATTGTTAGTCCAACATGAGTTGTTTTGATTGACCAACCTGCAGTTCAGTCTATGCAAATGATCTTTTGCTTGCTTCCACTTTCTATGTCCATTTTTGGGGAGTTCATGTTGTATGATTTCAAGACATCCTTCTGAATGTAAACGCACAATTACTACTCTAGCAACGAATTAAAATTCTACTACGGAAACCCAAGACACCTTTCATGTAATTGACCATAGATCAAGATTATCTTACAATACGTACTGCAGCGGAAGACGAGTCAATGAAGTCGATTCACCGACCTGCACATAGTCATACAAAAATAGTTGTTCATAGAGATCTCATCGCCTCCTCCTCGCTGGTCAGCAACGATCCACAAGGTGTACAGTGGCCAAACTCCACTCCGTGGAGGTCGTCGACGAGCAGAACGAGCTCATCGGGATTCGTGACCTTTCTGAGCTGTCTATCTTCAAACGGACGCCCTGTCCACATCCGAACTTCGTTTTCCATGTTCTATCACTCATAGGAAAGGTAACAAGATTATCTTTGCTACGCATTCAGTCTTTCCCTAAAATTCTATTGGGATCAACAGGAATCGTCGAAACAAGATCACATCAAGAATCTGTCGAACCGTGAGCAAAGTTAGTCCCCTTCTCAGGTTCGCATTGATTAACACAACAAGCGTAGTGCCTCTACGGTATTCACACATACAGGGATTGGAATCTGTCCATGCGTGGTATGCTAGCACTGATGCAAAAACGAGGAAGACGACGGCTAGAGTTTGGTTCGGAGGGAGAACTCGCGCACATGCATATGCTGGCTTCTTCTCCACCTTCCTTTATATAGCGCCCACTATTGGGCCCTCTATGCTAGAGGGTTAATCAGGTCTGGGCCAACATAATATTTATCCCGCGCTATACATGAACCCGCATCATATACAACTCATAATATTTATTGGGCATATCCCAACACCTTCCAATATTGGTCATTCTTTTTGCTATTGCCCATTACAGAATTAGTTGAATTACTTGATCAAGCATTCATATACATTGGTAAGTAAGAAATGATGTAAATCACACAGGAATAATATGTTAAATACAATATAAGGCAAAAGAGGGTAACATACCAATGTTTCATCCTCCTCAAGTGTCCAATTCAAGCGCTTCTCGGTCCTACACTCCACATCGTTGATAGTTTGGGACAACACATTTGATGTTTCATGTGGGCTGCCCACATCACTGAATGATGGACTCCCTTTTGATGTTTTTGTTTGTGGTATTGAGAAAATAGTGTAGAGCAAAGAGCACCAACAGAGTGAGAATTAGCACCAACAGAGTGAGAATTTTGGTGGGGGCCGACACCCTGGATAGGGGCCCAACGGTGGGGGCGTTTTATGGCCGACGCCAGCGCGCGTTCCACAGTGGATGCCAAGGATTTGGATATGGGCCCAACAGCAGCAGGATATGTGGCGGGGTCCGACGCGTTGGTCGATTGGCGGTGGAGCGGTGACCAGCGATGACTTGTGCGAGAAGCGGTGGAGACGTGAGATGAGAATTTTTGGGGGTGGGCAACATTAGCGTGATGATGGGAGCGGTTGTAGGTTGGGAGGTGGCTGTAATCCAGAAGGCGGAGGCGCAACTGATCAAGACTTTGGGGGTTGGAGACAGGTTTGCTTCAACGGCCGTTGCAAAGTCGTCTGCAAGCCATCGTTAGGTCTTGGATTTGGTGCAATCGTCATCTCTCCATGGAACGACGGCTCACACTTCTCTCCCCTCCAACCTCCAACTCATCAATTAGCAGATGTGACACTGCTTAGTGATGGCCTAGAGACTAGTGAGGTGGACTATTGTACATGCTAAAACGCATATGTTAGTTAGAGCATCACCAGCAGAATTCCTAAAAGGTTCCCTAAAATACTATTGCGGATAGTCTTAGTCTCTATAACGATTTAGCAACCTCGATCTCAGCCTTTAAGTTTAGAGGCGCCTTCCAAAGTCCTTGTATTTAGAGACTCCCTCTAGATTCTCGGTATTTGGAGACTCCCTAGAGGATCTCTATATCTTTTCGAAGATAGAGACTGTGCTGGATATGATAGAAATATAGGGAACGAATAATGATTTAGAAAAGGGATATCGAGAACAAAATATGGAGATCATGTTGGCGATGACCTTACAGCAACACCAAGCTAAAACAACCTTAGATTGATCTAGCCTTTATTTACAATTTCTTTTACTATTTATCAGTATTTTATCTCTTATATTTTTTAATTTGCTACAATAGTAGATCGACCTAAGTTATGAATCCATTGCTCACTCCCTTACCAATGTGCATTTTAGACTAACTGACACAAACATGTTGACTTGAAACATATAGAAAGAGAAAATATATCAGTATATATATTTAGAAAATTTACATAGTACTAAAGCATTAAAAAACAAATAAATAGGTAATTAACAAATAGCAATTTTATGCTAAAATTGCCCATTGGCGGCTCACATTTTGGAAATTGCAAGCGCCGAAAAATTAGCAAATCTAATATTTATGTCCCTCATTTCTACATGCGCGTCGCCAAACAACATATAAAAGCTAAATTTAGGTATATGTACACATGTGACAGAACCGAAAAAAGGATCGACTGATGTATATGGCGTGAATGTTAAAAGTATATGGCATGTGATCCAAAGTTATCCAAGGGATCGCGTGTCATCACACACATCAATCCTCTCCAATCTTCTAGTAATTGTTTTCATAAGCGATCCTTGAGATATGAAAGGCTCTATGCCTACATGTACTGATACGTACTCTTACAATTAATTTTGCATGGATCAACATCACCCACAAACCTATACCTAAATATTTCATTTAGAATATTTTGAGTATTATACAAGAACTTGGTGAATATGCTTACTTTTAACAAAAAGCTCATTTTTGACGTTATGTCTTCAAGGTGGGAGCCATTTAGAAAGTGCTCTCATTATGTGCGCTGAAGGTAAACTTTCACCTTTCCACCATTAGATTAATTAGAAAACACCAAATTGGTTATCAAAACTGTATTTGCAAGGTTTTTATTTTTAATATGAGATTATTGAGAAATGGTGTAAAAAAGGTCCATGTGTTTAATTTTTTGAAAACTAACCTAACAAAATAGTTACGAAGCTTAGGCACAATCAACTGTAAAAGCTTGTAGAAGTTTGATAAAATATTATAAAAAAACTTTTCAGGTATAGGTACAACGCGAAAGATCATCCAAATTCGTTAGCCGCCTAGGCGTTAGGCGGCACCTCCATACCCACCTAGCTTGCGCCTAGGATAACATTTCTCAGGTGTGCATGTCTAGGTACCTCAGCAATACCTTCACGACTATATCGACTAGCTTTTAGGATAAAACCAATTAGGTGTGTATGTGTAGAAGGAGCCTTTTATAAAATACCCCATTTGGAGAATATAATTTTTGAATTTAATACCTACCAGGCTGCAGAATGGTTATTTCATTGGTATGTTTATTTTAAAATTGTTTGTGATTCTGTTTTATGTTTTCATTTGCACTACTAAATAGCTAGGGCACTCAATATCCATGAGACTATTTTAAACTATGGTCACAATTTTAGCTAAAAGTGTGAATATAGTGCAAATATTATTTTCACATAACTTTCATGTTTTGAAAACAAAAAATGGTATTGTTTCATTGTTAGATAATTGAGCATAGTTATTTAGTATGTCTATCAAAATGTTAGGAGAAAACTTGTTGTTGACTGGTGATTAACTGGGGGGTCACCGCCGGCAATGATTATATATGGGGCGATGCACAAGATCCAAACTCGATAGTAGCACAAGACAAGGATTTATACAGGTTCAGGCCCTCAACGGAGAAGGTAATACCCTACTTCCTGTGCCCTGGGATTATATGGTGATCTGATGATCAATGTGGAGATGACGATCAACCTACGGGAGATGATCAAGATGGAAGATGTGTGATTCTCCGCCGAACTAGAAAGGGGAACAAATAGGTGTTATTGTGTCATGTCAGAACTAAGAACAGGAAATATACATGTTTATGTCTTTTAGGTCTGAAATGGCAAATTGAGGTGAATTACTAATGCCAATGCATGTAACATATGAGTAGTAAAAAAAACTAGTCACTAACAAATAGCAACTACTAGCTAATTACAAATCATCTAACAATAACTAATCAAATAACTAGTCACTAATTGCAACATGTAGATGCAATGTCACTAGCTAATTACAAATCATGTAGATGCAATGTCACTAGCTAATTACAAATCATCTAGCAATAACTAATCAAATAACTAATCACACACGCGGGAGGCAACGCGGGGTTAGCCGGCAATGGGGAGGAGGAAGCGGGGGCGAGGTAGCCGGCCAGCGGAGGGGACGACGGCGGTGACTCGGGACGACGGCCGGCGGAGGGGACAGAGAAGGAGGCAGTGGTCGGCGCGGCGGAGGGAGGCGGCTGCGCAGGGGCGGTGACTCGGGACGACGGCCGGCGGAGGGGACAGAGGAGGAGGCGGTGGGCGGCGCTGTGGCGGAGGGAGGCAGAGGCGCAGGGCAGAGGCGGTGGGCGACGCGGTGGAGGGAGGCGACGGCGCGGCGGCGGATGGAGGCGACGGCGCGGTGGAGGGAGCCGGCGGCGCGGGCGGAGGGAGGCGACGCGGGCGGAGGGAGGCGACGGCGCGGCGGCGGATGGAGGCGACGGCGCGGTGGAGGGAGCCGGCGGCGTGGGCGGAGGGAGGGGGCGCGGGGGGGGGGA
>SPJY01016237.1:740389-770718 GCA_005191435.1 Raddia distichophylla
CTGCAGTTTAATTCAAAGTCAATAGTTAACATGTAGTAACTTGCTGCTAATAGAATATCTAACTAATGCTAGAAAATATACTTACTAGATCACGCGCGAGATGCCCCATACCGAGTCACAGATACCACTTTGACGTCGGCTGCATCTGGGCCGACGTGACAGAGACCACTTTGACGTCGGCTGGAGAATTACCGACGACATATCTCCTTCCACCACCCCGGCCGCAAACACCGTGCTCTCAACAGGGAAGGAAGTGTCGGCGGCTTTAATATGGCCGACGACATTGACTGTCGTCAGGGTTAGAGCCGTCGACAGAGCTTTTTCGACCGCGGATAAAACTCTTTTAACAGGAACTGAAATTGAAAAGTCTGGGAACATGCTCTCAGGAGGGCAGGTATTGTCGTCGGCCCTTTCTTGGCCGACGTCACTAGTGGCCACAGACTGTCGTCCGAGTTAGAGCCGACGACACAGCTTATTCGGCCGCGGACAAAACGTTTTACGCGGGAACAAGAATTCAAAAATCTGAACACGTGCTGGCGGCAGGGCACGAATTGTCGTCGGTCCAGACTTGGCCGACGTCACTGGTCCCCTGATGCTGCTTATGTCGTCGGCACTCCTTGTGGCCGACGTCAAAGCCTGTCGTCGGGATTCCAGCCGCCGACATTTCTTTTTGCGGCCGTCGACACAGAGATCGTTTCCTGTAGTGATGGTGATCTGATGATCAATGTGAAGATGACGATCAATCTACGGGAGATGATCAAGATGTAAGATGTGTGATTCTCCGCCGAACTATGGCCCCCTACCCCTTTATATAGTGGAGGGGTGGGCTTACAAGGAGGAGTCCTAGTCGGTTACGAGGTAGGATTCCTATCTCTATCCTCTAGTAATTACCCGGGATTACAAGTATATCTTCCCTATTAATTAGGAATAGGCTTCTATCTTTGTCTTTCCTTGTCGGGCAAGCTTTCTAGAGTCCGAGTGGTACACGTCCTCTTCCATCCGACTTGGTCCATCCCCTGTCGGGTGGTCTTTTAGGCCCGCCGTGTGGATACCTGGGGTCTATGTTATCCACACTTGTACAAGTATTGTTTGTACTGTTAATATTGGTCACTGCCTAAAAAATATTGATGTTCAGTACTTCACAAGATATGCTTGCCTCAAAAAAAAGTATTAATATGGCTCTCAGCAGGAGAGTTAATTGGCTTTACAAACAAATGAATAAACTAAAGGTTTTAAAGAAAAAAGGCTAAGCGACAAATAATTTGGTTTTAGTGATAAAAGCGTAAGCGTGAATCATATAGAATACCAAAACAAATATTTTGCAATTTTTGTTTGTTCAAATTTTGTATTGTGTTCCCTGGTAAGCTTGGTTTGGTTGATAATTTGCAGGTCCAACAACATCCGGCAGTTCTCCACCAGGTATGATCATATCTATCTTTGGAGACCAAGAAGAATGTTTTGAAAACTAGCTTTTCAAAAAGCTAGAATTGTTGACTTGCACATAATCAAACATTACTCCATCATATGATATATGCAAAGTCTAATCTATCTATTATTGCTTTCCATATGTCGTTCACTACTAGGGAAAGGGCCTTCCCTACCAGCACATTAGTACTGGTTAGGGCTGAACCGGGACCGGCAGTGGCAACAGTACCGGTTCAACGGCTAAGGGGCCGTGGGACCATATCACTACCGGTTCGTGGCTCCAACCGTTACGTGTGGGCGTACCAGTACCGGTTGGAGACACCAACCGATACGTGTTGGGGGGCCAGGCGATGTGCCACGTGTGTGCTCCGGCGTAGTAGGATGTGCCTTCAGTACCGGTTCCAATGCCTGAGTGGAATCAGTCCACATTTAGGAGTACCGGTTCAAAAGCCTGTACTGATGGCCCTTACGAACCGGTACTAAATGCCTGTAGTAGTGGTTCTCATATAAGATTAATTATGTATTGATTGGCAAATTTCTAAATACCAGTTGACACATCAATACGTATGTGCTAAAATTAATTCCAATTGTTCTGACATTCCATACAAATAATGGCATTGTAGGTACACAAATAAGAAATGCTGCGCCTAAATCGTCGTCCACTAGCGCCTTGCAGATGCTGCTTCTTGTGTCTTTGTTCTTCACGTTTTAAGCAAAGAGACACATGATACGCCTATCTGTTTTACTTAAATTTCAACCATTTTCAATGTCTGTCACACAAAATTTGAACAATAATAATCATTGATATTACAATATTCTCCTTTTTTGATGCAAATGGACATCATATCATGCTTATTTGTGCCTCGATCAAAGAATTGCATATTGTTATACGCCAAGTGATTGTTCAATCTTCTCATGACAGTGATATGGACCAAAAAATTGTCATATGTATCATGTTAGAATTTGTATTGAATATGTGTATTAGTCGGTATCATGGACTTTGAGTTGTAATAGGCCACAAAGAGTAATGTCAGGGTCAGACTCATATCCATAGTCTACACTATAAATAGGGAGCACGCCAAGTGTAACTGGTCATGACGACCACTACGTCAAAACCACACATTAATGACGGGTAACAACAGCAAATAGTGATGGATAAAGCAACTGTCACCCGGACGAGTCACTTATGAGTCAGTAGTAGTGGCGGTTGTTCACCCATCAATAATCCATCAATAATTAACCAAATATGTGATGGGTTTGTATACAATCCGTCATTTATCTTCACTTCCCACAGGAGTCCCTAGGTTCCACATAGTGCAGATAAGTGATGGTTGTATATTATACCCATCACCCGTGATAATAAGATAAGTGATGATTTTTAATAGGGTATGTTTTTTAAAAAAGAGGAGGCTTTCCGCATTTTCCATTGCATTTTAGACAAAAATACAACGGAAACCATGTCTCTCAAATTCTACAATGTCTGCTTAGCCAAGATACAAATGTCCTACTGAATTAGCCTATTACAAGGACCACCTGTCCTATGAATTTTGTTGTGAATTACCTTCGGATCAAATACCTGCAAGTCTGCAAACTGGCGCACACGTCCTCCTTCTTTTCTTCTTTTTTCCAAGTGCACAAAGCCACCATACTTTGCTTTCGCTCTCCCATCCAGGCATCCCTTCTTTTCCCGTGCATGCGTGCAGTAGCGACCAGCCGTTTTTTCCTCTTTTTTTTTTCCTTGCATGCGACGCAAGGGCCAAGCCGACGCTCGAACCCAGGCAGGCAGGGCGCACACCAGCAACCCTAACCATCCGAGCAAAGCTCGGTTCGCTTTAATAGGGTATGTTACTTATCTTTGCCTCATAGAGGACCTCGTAGGTTCCTCATGTCGCATATAACTGACGGATAAAATGTTTACCTGTCACTGTTTGTTTCATAATAGTGACGGCATTTAGTTTGACTCGTTACTGGTATTTTGTGCCCCCCAAGGCATGCAGTACATGATGCATCTTGGATCAAGTATACAGCGACTTTATTTGGAAACATGTGCACCACATAATACATTCTAAATTCACAAATCCTTATTCGCTCAACAAAACACACAGTACACATTCATATGTTATAAACTAATGTTGCAATCAGTGATGAATGAACAAATTAAATCCACAACACAATATTGCTAAGCTAGTTCTTACATCGTCTAGGTTTAGACGACGTAGTGGAGCTCGCCTTTTGGGTTAATGACCTCGAAGGAAAAAATATTGGCGTCCGCCGTCGAATCATTGAGAGGAGATCATCGTTGACTAGAAGATTCATATAAATAGGGATGGAAACGAGCCGAGCCTAAACGAGCCATGCCTGGCTCGGATCGGCTCATTAGGTACCGAACCGAGCCCGAGCCGAGCAAGGGGTTCGAGTTGAAAAATAGGTTCGGCTAGCCTCAGTGGTAGCTCGCAAGCTGCTCGCTAGCGCTCGCAAGGCCGCACCAGTGCCGAGCAACGAGCCATGAGCCGAGCCCAAGTTGAGTTGAGCTCGAACAAGTCACAAGCCGAGCCTGAGCGAGCCAGCTGCTGGCTCATCTCGGCTCGATTGGTTGCACGAGCTGGAAATGGTGCTCAGCTCGTGTTCATTTCTAAACGAGCCGAGCCCAATCCGAACTGCAACCAAGTCGAGCCTGAGTAGCTCGCGAGCTTCTCGCTCATTTTCCATCCCTACGTACAATCCTTCATAAACTATAGCCAACCATTTTCACGTTAACTTTGAAGACATATATCATTTACTTGTGCTAAAAATATAACTATATATGTGTTGTACTTACTTTGGGAATGTGACCCTTTTTTATGCGTGCGCTATTTGGACCATTTTGTGCTAAAAAAAAATCCACAAACATTGCTCGATGATTGTTGGGTGCACTACAGAATAAAAATATTATCACAACATCTGGGAAAAATCACAACCCGTAAATGTAGTCTTTTTGGTAGCGTTAATTTACCTCGAATGATGTCGTTTGTGTCAATTTGTGGATGATGGTTGGGACAATTTGTTGACTTCTTCAATGTATTGAGCATGTGACCTACAAGAAGAGGGATCGATTAGCTAGGAAACATTTTATTATTTGAGAAGTTCAGTATGCAAACAAAGCCTGGCAAATTACGCGTCAAGGTGTTCTTTTATATACTCGTAATCACATTCTCTAGGTTTGCCTCCTTGTCCGACTGGTCTTAATGGGTCTAATTAAGTACCATACCGTGTTCCACTTGATAGAAATGACTAGAAGGATCCCATGACCACCGAGATTGTAGGCACCAATAAAGAAGTCACTTTTAAAATTCTCAATTAGAATTTGTTTTTAGATAGTCATTAGTGAATTACGGATTCGTCTTGATTTGCGCGTATGAAATGTGTTCGAGGTCAAGAAATCCATCATGCAACTTCCTTAATTGTGCTTCATTCATGAATTGTCTACAAAGAAGGAACTCGCTAGACTAAGGATATAGTGATTTTGTTGTTAACGAGTATCTAATTTTAAGTGACATACAATGTTAGGCACCGTAATAACGAGAAGTCTAGCCCATCGAGGTTGAGGAGGTCATATAAATTGTGAAAGCCCACAAAATATAAAGCAGTCACCTCTAGAAAAGTTATGGTCCCTGTACTAAGCGCGAAAACTGGTCTCGGTACTTTGAGTCTTCATGTAGTCTTTATGTAGGTGGAGACATGCCTGTCCTGCTCTAACTAGCTCAAAAATAGGCATCATGGGTTGGCCACGCTTGTAATTTTTTATTGGAGTTTGTTCAGTATATACCAACGATCGGGGAGTCCTTGTTTTTGGACTACTTTGTCGGCTGCTTACAAGAGCCCTTCTTCTTCCCCACTGCCTTGATGTTGTTCTTTTTGCTCGGTGGAGCAGACAAATTGGATCTACAAGAGAGGCAGCAATTAATATTAGATATATCTTGGAACGGACTTTGGGATGGACGTCCTATGAGCTCGCGCAATCAGACGCTGCCCCCGGCCCAGTCCAACGCAACAAGCGAACAAGCGAGAGAACAAAGCAAATGAGCGCATCTCCCTCCCTGTTTGAATGCAATGACGTCAGCGATGTCATAAGCGAAAGATTCGTTTTCACTTTTCTCTTTAGGCAGTTATAATTTCTGACTGGGTGCTCCAATGCACAAACTATTTGACCCCTGTGTTCCTGGCATTTTTACGAACAAAGCAAGACCAATGTTGCTATATTAAAATTTACTAAAATAATTTGTTATCCTATTGCAACAATTAGTTTTGCCTGTTGAAACAATGTGGCTAGCGTACTGAAACAATTACTTTTTGCCTGGTGCACGTATAACCAAGTGAAACAGTTGGTTTAGCCTATTGGAACAATATATATAGCGTGCTAAAACAATTGGTTTAGCCTGTTGGCACAATATATAGCCTGTTGAAACAACTAGTTTAGTCTATTGAAACAATTTGTCTAGCCAGATGAAATAATTTGCACATCCTATTGGAACAATATATCTGGCATGTTGAAACAATTAGTTTAGCATGTTGGAACAATCTATCTAGTCTGTGGAAACAATTTGTACAACCTATTGGAACAATATTTCTAGCATGATGAAACAATTAGTTTAGCCTACTGGAATGATATGCCTATCCAAGTGCAACAACTAGTTTTTTCTATTGGAACAATATGTCTAGCTTGCTGAAATAACTAGTTTAGCCTATTGGAAACAATTTGTATAGACTAATGAAACAATTTGGCTAATAAAAATAAAAAATTTAAAAGTATAAAAAGTATATAAAATGAGTTTATTAAGTTTTTAGATGAATTATGAAATTTGTTCTATGCATTTTGAACTCCAGATGAAATAGATAACAAAATGAGAAAATTCAATAGAAAAAATGAACCGCTCATTTTTTGCTAGCAGCGAAGTGCATCAGCGAGGACGCATTGGTTGTTGGGCCATGCTGCCGGGCCGCGCAGCGTCCAACGATCGAACGTACGACAGAAAGCATTACCGTATTATCTTTTCATAAAGTAACATACATTTGATGGAACTGTGAGAAGGTGTCATAGGAGTCATATTACCTTGAGTAAGAGATGGTGCACCATTGATATTGTTCTTTTGGCTTGGTGGAGTGGGCAGAATTGCATTTGCAAGGGAGGCAATAATATACATTGGATATTATATTCTATGAAATTAACATACATTGGATGGTACTATAAAAATGAGTCGTAAGAGTCACACTATCTTGAAGAAGAGATGCTGCTCCCTTGATATTTTTATTTTGGCTATGTGAAGAGGTCAAAATTGGATCTGCAAGAGAGGCAATAATTAATATTAGATATTATCTTCTGAAAAAGTTTTATACATTTGATGTTATTGTAAGAAGGAGTCATATTATCTTTAAGTAGGGATGGTGGTCCTTGATATTGTTCTTTTGAGTTGGTGGAGGGAACATAATTTTATTTGCAAGTGAGGCAGTAATTGATATTAGATATTACTTTCTGCAACAGTAATATATATTTAATGGTGTCTTTAGGAGTCATATTAATTAACTTGAGGAAGAGATGGTCCTTCTTTCTACCCCTTTTCCTCTTCATTGTACTTTGGCCTCGATGAAGCGGAAGGCATTGATATTTTCTTCTTTGCAGTTGGAGAAGGCAGTGTAGGCCGATATGGCGGTGCACTTGAAGTTGTAGCAGGCATAGATGCACCGGTCCCATGATGTTGGCCCTCTTCCACTGGATCTTTTGGTTGACTGCATCTGTAATACCAAAAAAAAATGGCATGTCGAGCGGTGGACCAAATCCATCCCACCACCCATCCTGCCTGTAGGGATAAGGCAAGGGGAGGGCAGCAGCTTCCTCATGTCTCTCACTCTTGCTCTCTCTCTCTCTCTCTCTCTCTCTCTCTCTCTCTCTCACCCGACCTCTTACCCGTCACCGTCAAGCACCGCCAGCCGCCACTGCCGCTACCCATCACCGGCCAACTCTCCCAGCGCTGCCCTGCACCCTCTCCTCCCGTCCCCCTTCCTTGCTGTTGCTCTTTCTTGGGCTGCAAGTGGGGAATAGCAAGGAAGCAAGGAGGAAGAAGGGGTGGAAGGGAAGGAGAGGAAGAGGAAGGAGGAGGGGAAGGCCAATCCATTTGTGGAGGAAGGAGATGAAGAGGAGAAAAGGGAGGAAAGGAACCTAGGGTTTGAGGGGAATCCTCAAATTGAACTTCATGCGGTGAGATTTATGTTTTATTCCTGCAATTCACTATCTATTAGTTGTTGGGCTGTAGCTTTGGGAAAGAGATTGCAAATCCCAATGTTGGATTTAGGATAGAAGATGGTTTGTAGTGTGCAGCAACTTGATCAACGAAAGCGAGGAGGTTTGGTCAAGAACTAGGGTTTGGTCATATTGCAGAAATTGTAGTATATCTTTTTAGCTTTCGAACGAGCCGAAGAACGCGCAATTTGGCCTAGCGGTTTAAGAGTTATGGCTTTTTGAGTGTCCCAATTTTAGGGGAAGCTCTGCCAAAATCTTTGACTAGAAGAGTTTGGTAGCATCCTAGGCCTCGGGGAGGTTGGGGTGTTACAACATCCCCTAAAGTTCTGATCTCATTATTGGGAGTGGGGTGCAACACGTGTTCCATGGCATTGGAATGTAACAGGTCCACTTTAACCACTACATAGCCATTACGATTTGGCACACAATGGCGGACATCCTGATCTGGAAGCACCAGGCCTTCGCAGCCTTTATCGGATACCCATCAGTGTTGATTAGAAACTTACAGGACATGTGTCTTGCTAGTTGGCCTATTGTATCTGGCTCATCCGTAATTTGGGGTGACCAATGGCTGCTCAGCTACCTTGGAGGCACAACTACTCTTCCGTACAGGTGCCACAAGGTCAGTCCCTAGTGGGTTGGAAATCCATATTCCCTGCACACCATGCTTTTTTGGTGATGACTATTGTCAATGCATTGATGTCATTTGCGCCTGATCTATGCCTCTTCTTGTATATTTCAATCTCTTCGGGAAAGCTATATTTCCAGCCTTTCGAACTGCATACACCTCACACTCGGCCAGGTTACTCCGGGTTTCCCAGTGCCGCTGAGAGAAGGTCATTTTTCCTAATACCGGAGAAAATCCTTGACTAGCTTCTAAGACTTTATCAGTAGCAGACTGTATCTCTTTGCCCAGATAGTGATTTTGCCGCTCACGGACACGACGCCTCGTGGACGCAAATATGTCTGGGTTTGTCCGAGGTATTGCAACTAAGGATTCTTGCGGCCTTCTTCAGTAGATTTTTCATGCTCTTTCTCCCATTTCAGCCTTTTACCGATGTAGCCCACTAGTCCAAGCCTAGGGTCATCCTTGTTCGTTGCACGAAGCTCGTTCTTGTTCTCACTCTCCATTTTGAACTGTCTGGAGCTCTTCAATTGCACGAATGCTTCCCAATCTTCCTATTGAGATCCATGTGGGGGATACTCCGGTATTGTGATGAGTATATGTGACAATGTTTTACTTTGGTGAGTTTTTGAAGTACTTTGGTAGACCATTTGTCAAAAGGAGTGCAAAATTTGAAATGATGTCCAGTGGTGATGGGAAGTGTCCGACATATCTTATGGCTAATTGTATTCTAATGATTTTTTGTACACGGATTTTGATGTTGATGATGTTTGTGAAGCTAACCTTGTAGGAGAAGGTATGTGTTTTGTTTGTACTCATATCTGTGATGCAGGTGCTCGTGATTACGTGACTAACGTCGTTCGACGGAGGCGAACTGGAGATTTGGTCGTCCAGGGGCGTGCAGATTATCGGATTCGGTACCTGGCAGTCACAAGAGATGGCGTGTACGTGAAGCTTTGCTGTGGTTAGGATCCGAGACAGCTGGAGGCTGGACGTCGGTCACTTAATTGGCAGCGAAGCGAGGCTAACCGTTGGGCCTAGGCGTGAGCTAGCGACCAGGATGCTGCAAGGAATACGGCACAAATATTTCTTGTCGAGAGTTAATAACAAGGTCTGTGTGTCATAGATCACTGGTCCTCAGATGAAGGGTGGAGGCAATCCTTAGGGCTTAGGGGTTCTCACCACTGAGGCTATAACTAGAGGGGTAGAGGAGCACCTCCTCTCGATGGGGATAGGGTCCCGATCTTCCGACAGGTAGGACAAACTCGTTTGGTGGAGAACTCGACATTGACGGTCCGGCTTCCAATTAGAACAGATCTAAGCCTGCAATCGCTACACCACTATCTCCGTTCGTTATCAATCGCGACAAGGCGCGGTTTACCTCACCACGAAGGTTAATTCCTACAAGCGAATCGAGAATACAAGGAAGAACACGGTAGACACAATCTCAACATTACAGATTACCGATTAAGCACATGAGTTGGGGTTCCACAAACCGGTAAATGGCGAAGCTGCAACGGCAGACCAATCTAAGGAAAAACCTAAGTTTAAACTAGCGACGGCTACTGAATTTAAAGCAACGACTAGGCGCAGCCCTACGAGGTACATGGGCCATAGGCCCCAAGTGGAGCGTCACATCGCTCGGTAGATTCTGGTCACAATATTGTTTCAACGATTCTTGCTGATCCGCAAGGAACTTAGAGGTGGGACTAGATTTGTTGGAAAGATCTCGTCCAAAGTTTGTCCGTGCATACTAAGAACGTCCAAAACGGAGTTCATATGAGCCCGGGGCATTCATTTTAAGTTGACTACGTGGAGATGTCTGAACTTGACTCGTGAATAAATTGGGCTCTCTCTTGGGCCGGCCTTGCAATTGCGTGGCTTGTGGGACCGGAGAGTGTTGAAGTGGTGGAGATGCGCCTTCCTTGAATACGTCTCGAGTTTGGGGAGGTGGCCACGGTGGAGGCTGAACTGCTAACGGTGGCAACGCAATATCAACATGATAAGCTTGCCGGCTGTGCACGTGACCTGGCCATGATACGGGTCGATGGTGCCATATAGTTGATGATGGCACCATAGTTGATATAGATGATGCAGAAGATGCCATAAATTGTTGCCAATTTGTCGTACATGAAGAGGTCAAAGATGTAGTAATCGATCGAAAACTCGTCGACGTCCATGCTGACGAAGTAATTGATGAAAATCTTAATACCACCACATTGATTTAGTGTTGGTCATACGTATGATGGACATGGTCACATCATCCTTCCCTTCTTGATTGTGAGTCGTCCACGACTCATCCTTGTTTGACTGCAAAAGGTTATCTCCAAAGAAAGGCAAAGGAACAAGCATGTCATTTGTAATCAAATTGTTATAATAAAATTGATTAGGATCCAGCACATCATCCCCTTCTTGAAATTTTTCTTTTATTTTTGAAACAAAGCTAGAGGCACTTGATGTCTCCTGACTACCGATAATGTAGCACTCTTGACTATCGATAATATATTTTCCTTTGTCATTATATTTACCCACAATATGAAAAGTGTTTCTAGATAACCACGGGAAATTAACAAGTCTCTCCTCTAAATTGTCTAGATCACATAGAACATCAAATTCAATATAACCCAGAATATTTAAAGAAGACAACAGTTTCAGCTCATCATTTTGATTGGCAAGTTGAATAATATGTTTATTTTCAGCACAAGTGTTTGGTTGTGAAGCAAAAGTAGCATGTTCATTCACTAGTTGTGGAATAGATATAAGTGAAGCATTATCACACAACTCTTCTTTATCATAAGAAACATCGAGCAAATCTTTTTGTGACAGGTAAATCAGCAATTGGTTACACAGCATGATTGGTGGAAGGTTTCAACACATCAATATCATTCTCATATAGAATAAGTGCGGTACCTTTTTCATTACCTTTGTTTTTCTCCTCAGCTGATGTAAGTACATCCTCAGTAGTAGGTGTTGAAAATAGAGGTGCATAAACAAGCGTCTCTTCATTATTCTCATCCTCAATTTCATTATTTGTACTTGCCTGTAAAATGTTAGTCGTGCAAAAATACACATCATTTTTATAAATATATGTGTAGGTTCTTCGTACAACTTTCTTATTTTTTATTTTATTTTCACCTGCACAAACAAGAGCAAAGGTTTGTAACGGAGAAACATATTCTTTATCAAAAACAATATTGTATATTTTTTCATTAAGACCACGCAAGAATCTAATCTCCTTCTCTTGATCTGTTTCCTCCAAACTACAACGTCAGAACGAATTTTGCAATTCAAAATAGTAAACAGTTACTGGTTTATCACCTTATTGTAAACACTGTAGTTTGTTCAGTAAATTTTCACGATAATAGATAGGAAGAAACCTATCCCTTAATTGTTGTTTCATGTTTCTTCAAGTCGAAGGTATCCCAATAAGAAAACAATCTGCCTTCCATTTAATTGATGCGTTATCAATTAAAACACTAGAAGCTGTGATGGGCGCGGACGCGGGGTCCCGATCTTCTGGTGAGAGACAAAAAGGATAACTCGGTAGGTGTCACGGAGACCTAAACGATCCAGCTTCCAACCCCGCAAGAAACTGAAAATCCCGGCCATCGCTAAACCACCACGATGAATGTTATCGACCGAACTAGTGGCACGATCGTTATGTCCACGAAGGACGGTTCCTGCAAGCAACCGAAGAACGATCAAGAACACAAGATAAGCAATCTCAATTGCGAATATATACTAAGGATAATGGGTTCAGAAACTTGGTCCTGTTCGTCTAGCCGACATAAGAAGAACAAGGTGAAATCTTACACGACAGTGACGAAGTATACTAAATAAAACCCAACTAAGACGAAGCACGACGTGGGACTTATATACGGTGGCGACCAGAGGAGGAGCGCTCAAACAGGTGCCCACATGTGCTCAACCCTAACTCTAGTGGTACACGGGCTTTGGGCCCAAAAATACGGCGACGCAGCACCGAAAAGTTTCTGTCCATCTACTTGTTTTTGCGATTCCTGTTGACTAGGATTGAATTTGAAAGCATGGTTTGATCGTTTGGAAAGCATATCTTGTACGCTTTCCGTAGAGTCCTTATTTGCCTCATTTGGACGTTATATGTACTCTGGGCGTCCGTTTGAAGGTGTACTGGTCCTAGGAGTTTGAACCGGACTCGGCAGCAAATTGGACGTCCTCTCGTCTTGGGCAACCGCGTCAATGATGTCCTCATCATCCCCTTTTTTATATTGGAGTGGTCCTCGACTCCTTCTTATGCTCCTGTAAAAGGTTGGTCACAACAGGGGGCAAAGCAACAGACAGCTTTTCAAATCATGGCATGGTCTTTTAGCTAACTCATCGTCTACACAATTTTTGTAGCTAAAAGAACAGGACCTTTTAATTTAATTCTAGAATTCTTCTCAACAGGTTCCTTTTGTTTTGTTACACTTGGTTTATCATTGACACCACTATTATTTTGTGATTTACGACATGCTTTTGCTAATTCAGCTTGTGTCATAGGTTGGATTACATATTTATTTCCCTTAAACACAAATTTGTATTCATTAGACCGACCATAATGAACAGCATCTACATCATACATCCAAGGTCTACCCAGTAAAATAGAATAAACATCCATAGGTGCAACATCACAATCTATGTAATCACGATAAGTACCAAGGGAGATGTGAATTCGAACAGTCTTAGTTACCTTGAGCTTACCACAAGAATTGAACCATTCAATGCAATATGGTTGTGGATGCGGGTGTGTGGTCAAGCCAAGCTTCTCGACCATGTCAACGCTCGCAAAGTTGTTACAATTTCTTCCATCGATGGTGACGGGCACCGCATATTCATTGACGACCATCTTGGTTTGGAATAATTTATGCCGCTGACTCTCTTGTGACCGTTCTGGTTGTGCAGTCAATACACGGGTCACGACAAGTGTTGGATACGCTTCCGTTGTCGAAGTATCAAACACTTCTCCATCGGCATCTTCGATACCTGCAGGGTTAGCGGCAACTAAATCAAGACCATCCTCATGTTCACTAGCAGAAGAATACTCACCATCCTTTCGAATAATGAGAGCACGTTGACTAGGACAATCACGCTTTGTATATCCAAATCCCTTGCAACGTAAACATTGAATGTCGCGAGTACGGCCTGTGGATACGACAGAAGAAGCACTTTTGGCGGGAGCATGCACCGCGGAGTTCTTACTTACAGTCGTAGCTCTTGTCTTAGGAGCAGGAGGAACAACAGGTGGAGACGCTTGATGAAGTGTGGACGATGGAACGTTTGCAGCCTCATGGTTAGATCTTGATGCACCACTGATGTTTTCTCGCGTCCGGATTTGTCGTCCCTGTACTTTCCTTTCTGCTTTGCAAGTAAGATGGAACAAACGAGTGATAGAATTGTATTCTTTATAATCAAGTATATCCTGAATCTCACGGTTTAAACCACCCAAAAATCTAACCATTTTTGCATCCTCACTCTCTTGTAATCCACATCGCAACATACCAGTTTGTAGTTCTTGATAATACTCCTCAACTGTTTTGCTATTTTGATTTAAATGTTGCAACCTATTAAGAAAATCTCTCTCATAATAAGAAGGAACAAATCTTGATCGCATGGCACGTTTCAAAGCTTGCAAAGTGGTAGGTTCATTTCCTCTTCTACACGTCTCATGCCACAAAATAGTTGCAAAATTAATGAATTCACTAACAGCAACCTTAACTCGATTTTCAGGTGAGACTGTAAAACATGAAATTTTTTTATCTATCAATAATTCCCAATCAAGATAAGTGTCAGGATCATATCTACCAGCATATGGAGGTATTGTCAATTTAACCTTGGCTAATTAGTCATCACGTACCTGACGATTACCTTGACGATTTCTAGCTATACCTTGTCGGTTGTGGTGAGTCTTCGATGGTCGCGATAATTATTCACTTTGAATCCATCGTTAGCCTCGAAATCAACAATATATTCATTTTCAGCTTGTTCAACCTCATCAGCCCAAGAACGACAATCAACTAGGGCTGCACGTGGCACAGGGATAGCAGGGGGTGCACGAGGTGCAGGGGCAGCAGGGAGAGGTGCCCTTCCTTCAATGTCTTCTATTCTCATGATCAAGTTGACAATCTTTCTTTCAAGCTGCTCCATCTCGTGAGCATTTGCATTCGCCAATTGAGTGATGCTGTTGGCCATATCAGCCATGGCCTCTTGCTGGTCCTCCATGTACTTCGCGAAGTCAGCATTAAGTACAAACTCATTGTTACTTACTCCTGAAATGGTTAGTGGAAGCAAGAAAAACACACAAGAATATATGTAAACTATATGCTACTGTTGTGTGTGGGTGTCAACAGCACTCTCTAACATATCCTTTGTTCTTACAAATTCTTACCGTGCAAGCAGTAGGTACAATCGGCAACTGGTTGGTGATAACTTCAACGCACAGGGTGGTAACACGATGGCTAGGATCTGTCCCTGCATGGTTAGTAGATTGAGGAGCTTGAACAGGCTTACATATGTAGCAAAGGATAAACAATTGTTCAAATAGTAATACAAAGTTGAATAAAAGCCTAGAATAGTACAAGTGTTGGAACTAGCCTAGCCTTAGATCTAGGTCAAACTGGAATATAGGGATAGTACAAAAGAATGGCACAAAGGGCTAAGATCAGACTAAGCACCCTAAAATTGAACACAGAGAATTCCCTTTCCAACTTTTCTTCTCTTTTTTTTTTTCAATATCTGCGCAGCTCTTTTGTTGGCGCGACCTCTTTCTTTCACCAAAATTTTTATTTTTGTATGATTTTTCTGATATTTTTCCCAACTTCAGCAATACAGAAATATAGATATAGAGGTGTTTCCCCCCTCAATTTGGTGGTTGGAGGTGGCCAATACAATTTCTAGAGTGCGCTCTAAAAAGCGTGCAGGAACTTAGGGGCCGGATAGGTGGTCTTCCTGATGGTTGTTCCTGATGGACTTTCTCATACAGTTTTGGTCGGATGTATCTCGTCGAGATCTTTCCAACGAGTGGTCGTGAACACAAATCGGAGTTCGTATGAGAAAATTATGACTGTTTTACCGTAGGGTCTTCGGATCAGGGTTCCTGCATAGCCTGTTTTGCCGTTTTTCTGCGTTTCGGCGACGAGCAGTGGGTATGCGATTGCTGAATTGGAGGGCTGGCGATGCAGGGCGATAAACACAAGGCGGTGTGCGACATATCTATGGTTTGCGATGGTGGGACAGCAACAATAGGCGGCTAGCAGAGCAAACCGAGTAGGACTTGATTTGGATCAAAGACAGCTAAACTGATCTAGACTCGACTAACCAGCAAAACCACAAACTGTGGGCACAAACTCAACTACGTATGCAGCAAGAACAATTGCAAACACGTGGCTCCAAAAATAGTAGATGCAAACTATTTTTTGTGTGGCAATTTTCTAGACTCTAGGTACAAACCGATCTACTAAACAGAAAACGAAAATTTTCTCACCAGGCAACGGATGCTCCGATACCACTTGATGGGCGCGGACGCGGGTCCTGATCTTCTGGTGAAAGACAAAAAGGATAACTCGGTAGGTGTCACGGAGATCTAAACGATCCGGCTTCCAACCCCGCAAGGAACTGGAAATCCCGGCGATCGGTAAACCACCACAACAAGTGTTATCGATCGAACAAGAGGCACGATCAACCTGTCCACGAAGGACGGTTCCTGCAGGCAAGCGAAGAATGGGCAAGAACACAAGATAAGCAATCTTAATTACGAATATATATTAAGGATAATGGGGTTCAGAAACTTGGTCCTATTGGTCTAGCCGACACAAGAAGAATAAGGTGAAATCTCACGCGACAATCACAAAACCCAACTGAGACGAAGCACGGCGTGGGACTTATATAGGGTGGCGGCCAGAGGAGGAGCGCCCAAACAGGTGCCCACACGTTGTGGACTACATGGGCCCCGGTATCTTCTAGAAGGCCCATAAGGGAATAGATGGTGGCGATCCGAGTCGGTTGATTGGATAAGGATCACTTGGGCTGCGATTTGCTTCTGCATCAAGGAAGTTCCTGAGGATATGATTAAGCTCCATGTAATTAGGAGATCAATACCTGCATATCATGCAACAACATAGCAAAATTAGGTACCGTGTATCACCTGCTACCATGTAACTCTATCTCCTCCTGCACTATATAAAGGGAGGGGGTAGAGGCCATAGGCAGAAGTCTCATCATCATCATCTTGGTCATTTTGCATCCCGCATCTTGATCAATCATAATCCCAGAGCACAAGAAGTAGGGTATTACCTCCGAGTTGAGGGTCTGAACCTGTATAAATCCCTGTCTTGTGCTACCATCTAGTTTGGTTCTTGCTTACGCCCCCTCGTACAAATTCATCGCCGATGGTAACGCCCAGTTAGCCATTAGTCGACAGTTGGCACGCCAGGTAGGGGGTAGCGTCAAGATCATCTCTCAAGACTAGATCTTCAAGATCGCCGCACGTCGCCATGAGGCTGGGGCATTCCCTCTGCTTTGGCACCCGGGATTTCATCGCCGACGGCGTTGGCAATCTTCATCTCTCTCGTCCCGAAGAGATCTCCTCACAAGAAGGTATGCACAATCAACGGGACCCATTGCCCCTCGGCTTGGAGAATTTGGCAAGTACCTTCAGCGGATTGACCCACTAGCTGTCCGCCGCGCACCTCTCCCTGAAGAAGACGAAAAAGGGCTTGGTGGGTTCAACCGCACGGGCACGAATTCTATCCTACCCGACGACGACTCAGAGCCACTGGCTGGATTTCCCCTCGGACTCGAGAACTCCGCTGCGACCTTCGCACGGATTTCCTCCGATATTTGGATAGGAGATAACCAGTCAAGGAGCGCATCAGATCCGGTCAGACTTACCCGATCAGATCCAACTACGTTCGTGGGTGTCATCAACACTGGCCAACCCATTGGACAGACCGAACAAGTTAGTCTCTCTCTCTCTGACTCTGAGTCTGATGAGAGCACTGAGGTCCATAACTACCGAGAAGTTTTCGTCCTTGGCGCGGAAGATCATCACTCCGCCTCCCCGCCAATCGGGAACGAACCGACCACTGTGGTGGTGGATCCGGACTCCCGCTGAGTGGAAGACCAAGACTGCATACGTCAGCTTCGCATTCACGGCCGCGACGTCTAGAACGAGCTTCGCGAGGTAAAGCTAAGGTATCAGGACGCTACACAACCTCCTAGGCAAACATCGTTGCCTCGAAGACTCTTCTTGAGACCATCGCGCCGCAACTTCCAGAAGGTAGCCCGCTTGTCCAGACCCTCGCTTGAGCGACGGCCATGGTGGAGATGGCTGCCATTCAACAAAACGAGCCTCATCCGGCTCCAACCACATTGGTTCGCAGCAATTCTCGTCAGACGGCCGGCCATGACCTTCGTCAAGACATAGAAGCCAAACGGCAGGAACGCATCGACGGCGAGCGAAACTCTCGTAGCCATTACAGCCGGCGCGTTGATGATCAGGCCGAGAGCACCGCCAGTCGGCATGACCACCGTCATGAGCATCGTCATGACCCACGGCAGGGGACATCGTAGTCGATCCCCGAGGTGGAGGTGGCCACGACCATTGGAAGGGATTCGGGCTTTTACCCCGGATTTTCGCCGAGTGGTTTGGCCGGATGGTTTTAATCTCAAAGGCATCGACAAGTTTGATGGTGGGAGGGATCCAAAGAACTGCAGCAGGTCTATGCCCTAGCAGTCAGCGCGGCAGGAGGTGATCAGAACGTCATGGCAAACTATCTGCCAGTCGCTTTGACCCTAACTACCCAGACCTGGCTCACGGGACTCCCAGAGAACTCGATCGAGTCTTTGGACGACCTCCAGGAACAGTTCATCGCCAATTTCCAAGGGACCTATGAAAGGTCCGCGGGGAGATGGGAGATTGGACAGCTACATTGGCGCAAGAATGAGACTTTTCGTGAGTTCATCAAGCGCTTCACCAAGAAGAAGAATGAGATCCGGGACGTTTTGGAGCAAACGGTCATCGACACCTTCTTCGTCGGACGCAAACCCGAGGAGCTAATCAGGCAGACCAATGTTCACAACGGCAGACCAAGAGGCCAATACTGAAGAGGCCATCATAAACCATCGTGGTGGCCACGACGAAGGCCAAAAGAAGAAGCCAAACGATGAACAGGGCAAGCCCAAGGATAAGAAGCGGAAGGGGGACAAGAAGGTCGCCAATACGGAGCGCAATCTGCCTAAGCCCCCCAATGACAACGACTACAACAACGTGGACTCGGTATGTCCCTTTCATCCACGAAGAAAACATTCTGCCAAGGACTGCCTTATTCTGCAGAAATTCACCGAAAACTCAAAGCAGTTGGCGGCCAAAGGCGGTCACGGCAAGAAGCCTGACGGAGACTACCAAGATGCTGAACATGAGATCAGCTACATATTAGGGACTCTGATACGTACGAGTCCAAGCAGAAGCAAAAGCTTACCACTCGGGAGATCAACGCTATCACGCCCGTGACCCCAAATTACTTACACTGGTGTGAGGTACCCACTACCTTCGACCGATCGGACCACCCGGACCGGATTGCCTTCCCCGGGAGGTATCCTCTGGTGTTAGATCCGGTCATGCGAGGGAACAATTTGAAGAGGGTTCTGTTCAACGGCGGGAGCGGGATTAACGTCCTTTTCGTCAAGACCTTGGACCAAATGAAAATTCCTCGTTCCGAGCTACGGCAGAGATTATCTCCTTTCCACGGGGTAATCCCCGGGGCGTCCGCAATACCACTCGGACAGATCTCTTTGCCCGTCATGTTCGAAACAAAGGATAAATATCAGACCAAGAGTCTGAACTTTGAAGTGGCTGATTTCGAGACGGCATATCTTGCCATTTTGGGAAGGCCGGGGATTGCAAAATTCATGGCCGTTCCCAACTACACTTACCTCGTCTTAAAGATGCTAGGTCCCAACGGTGTAATCACCATCCCTGGTGACGTTAAATAGTCCCTACTCTATGACAGCGAAAGCTGCGAGATGGCGCATGCATTGGACTCATCTGCCGAGATGGAAAAAAATCCGACTAGAGGTTGTTTCCATTCAAGAGGAAGGGGATATCCCCGCCAAGAAGCAGGCCAAAACCTCCATCCAAGCAGCCGAAGAAACTAATAAGATAGCCTTGGACCCATCTAATCCGGCCAAGACAGCCGTGATCGGGACAGGGCTCGACAGCAAATAGGAAGACGCGTTCGTCACTTTCCTCCGGGCAAACCAGGATGTGTTCGCTTGGAAGCCTTCGGACATGCCTGGTGTTCCGAGGGAGGTGATAGAGCACTCTCTCAATGCCAATGAAAAGGCAAAGCCAATTAAGCAGCGCCTGCGAAGATTTGCACCTAATCGGAAGGACGCCATAAGGGAAGAGATCACCAAGCTGCTAGCGGCACGGTTCATCAAGCAGGTGTATCATACCGAGTGGCTTGTGAATCCGGTCCTGGTGCAGAAAAACAACATGACATGGCGGATGTGTGTCGACTATACCGACCTCAACATACATGTCCTAAGGATCCCTTTTGGGCTCCTCCGCATCGATCAAGTGGTCGATTCAACAGCGGGATGTGAGCTCTTGAGTTTTCTGGACGCCTACTCGGGCTATCATCAGATTAGTCTGAAGGAGGAAGACTGCATCAAGACATCGCTTATTACCCCTTTTGGTGTTTTCTGCTATATCACAATGCCATTCGGGCTGAAAACACTGGCGTAACTTATCAGCATACCATACAGCGGTGTTTTCACACTCAGCTTGGACGCAACGTGGAGGTCTACGTCGACGGCGTCGTCATAAAAACAAAATCCAGATGGGATCTCATAACGGATCTGACCAAGACATTGAAGAGCCTAAGGGCATACTAGATGAAGCTAAACCCTGAGAAGTGCGTTTTAGCGGTCCCGTCTAGAAAATTACTCGGATTCATCATCTCTCATCGGGGGATCAAAGCCAATCCAGAGAAGGTCAATGCCATCATCAAGATGAAGTCCCCGACCAGTCAGAAGGGTGTGCGGAAGCTCACTGGATGCATCGTGGCACTCAGCCGATTCGTTTCCCGACTCGGTGAGAGAGGCATGCCATTCTTCAGGCTCTTATGCCGACAAGATGATTTTCAGTGGACAGCGGAAGCAAAAGAAGCCTTCGAAGATTTAAAGAGGTTCCTCACCACGCCTTCGGTGTTGGCCCCTCCCATGCCCCAGGAGCCCCTCTTACTCTACATCGGCACCACGACCCAAGTCATAAGCAGTGCTCTGGTGGTCGAACGGGATGAGCAGGGCTCTCTCCAAAAGGTACAGCGTCCGGTCTACTTCGTCAGCGAGGTATTGGGTGATTCCAAAATAAGGTACCCACAAGTTCAAAAGCTTCTATATGTTGTGTTACTCACATCATAGAATCTTAAGCATTATTTTTAACAGCATGAAATTTCGGTGGTCACCCCTTTCCCACTTGGAGACATACTTCATAATCAAGAAGCCACCGGGAGGATTGCAAAATGGGCAGTCGAGCTTGGAGCCTTTGAAATAAAGTTCAGGCCTCGGCTAGCCATCAAATCTCAAGCATTATTTGTATGCTTAATATTTATTGAATAATGATATTGATGCAATCCTGATCCACCGGGTTCTCATTTGAGCCCTTTCCTCGAGGACGAGCAAAAGTTCAAGTTGGGGGTGTGTTGACGTCAAATAAACGCCAAATTTATACGTCAACATATTCCGGAATTCTGGCATTTCCGAGGAAAAATCAAGGTTTATACTAATAAAGTTCCATAGGTTTTGGTGAGTTGTGGGTCTACAGGTACAAAATGGGAAAAACCAGAGCCAGAACGGGCAAAATGCCAGGCCGGCCGACCCACCAAGGCCGGCCGACCTGGCCACGTCACCAGTCCGGTTCTGCCTTCTCCCTAGTGGAATAAAAGCACAAAATGGGGACATCTAGACCATCCACTGCTGTCGGTTTGATCGAATGGACACGGTTGCTTCACAAATAAGCATAGGATTCCCTTGGATTTCTTTCTTGCGCAAGTCCATTTGATCCACCGGCTAAAGGAGTTAATCTACACCATGAAGGGAGCATCCTAGAAGAAATCCATGGCCGAGAGGTGAAGAAGGTGGGTCAGCCGACCCACCCTAGGCCGGCCGACCCACTCTTGAGCCCCTTTGGATTCCCCTTTGGAGGAGGGTTGGATGACATGTGTCCCTACACGTGGAGCACCCGGTTGCCTGCAGAACACTATAAAAGGACCCCTACACCTCGCTTGTAACACAACACACAACACATTTTCACACTTTCATTCCACTTATTTGAGTAGCTCTTAGTTAGTAGTAGTTGGGAGTTAGAGTCAAGTCGGGCTGAAACTCGGAGTTCCGAAAGTGTCTTCGGGAATTTGGGTAATAGCTCTTGTACCCTTTCCTAATTGTTTCAATTAGTGAGATTACTTCATTCATTGCTTATGTGTTGAACTTTTATTTGAGCTGAGTATATCTACATAAATGAGTTGTGTAGATTTGCCTTACCGGTAGCTTGTATTCGTCTGGAATCAGTTTAGGTTCTCACTCATATACTGTTAGAGCCAGGCATTGAACCTAGATCAACTTCTTTTTGGTACTGAGAAAGATTGATTAGAAATAGTAGCAGACGTGGTGTCTGAGACTAGGACTAACTCGGTTTACACCCGGACCCACGTATGTGTGGTAGGTGGTAGGTGGTGACAGCCCTATCCATCCGTAGATACTATCTCGTGCGTAACCCACAGCGTCCGGCTTTGGACCAGTAGAGCTCAATCGGAATGATCATAACCATTCGGGATTCCACTTCAGGATAGCGGGTGGCAGTGAATGTCCGAGCTCCGACGACGAATATCAAATGAACCACTGTTAGAATACCCCAAGCTTGCTCAGTAAACTGAATCACACGACTTTCTGAACTTATTAAACTTGTCTCGTTGTCCTCCCAACTGTCTATCTAGCTAGAGTAGCTTTCTCTTTATTTGTGTGAATATTTATCATCTGTGTGTGTGTCCCGGTCTTTTCATATATCCTAACCCCCATTACCTAGACTGGCTGGTATTTTAAATAATTAAGATATACAGGTTTATCTCTTTAAACCATCGTTCCCTGTGGATTCGATAACTCTAGGAATACTCCTAGTGAAAACTACAAGTGATATCCGTCCGCTTGCGGATTAATTTCTTTGAGCGTAAGAATTGCCAACAGTGAGCGAAACTCTCTTAGCCATCACAGTTGTTGACGTCAAATAAACACCAATTTTATACGTCAACATATTCCGGAATTCCGGCTTTTCGAAGGAAAATCAAGGTTTTTACTAGCATTTTATTTATTCTAATAAAGTTCCATATGTTTTGGTGAGTTTTGGGTCTACAGGTGCAAAACAGGCCAAACCAGAGCCAGACCAGGCAACAAGCCAGACCGGCCGACCCACCTAAACCGGCCGACCTGGCCATGTCACTGATACAGCTCTGTTTTCTCCCCAGTGGCATAAAACACAAAATGAGGACATCTAGACCATCCACTACTGTCGGTTTGATCGAATGGACACGGTTGCTTCACAAATGAGCATAGGATTCCCTTGGATTCCTTTCTTGCGCAAGTCCATTAGATCCACCGGCTTAACGGGTTAATCTACACCATCAAGGGAGCATCCAAGACGAAATCCACGGCCGGGAGGTGAAGAAGGTGGGTCGGCCGACCCACCCTAGGCCGGCCGACCCACTCTTGAGCCCCCTCGGGTTCCCCTTTGGAGGAGGGATAGATGAAACGTGTCCCTACACGTGGAGAACCCCAGTTGGCAGCGGAACACTATAAATAGACGCCCTCTCCTCACTTGTAACACAACACACTACACTTTCACATTTTCATTCCACTTAGTAGAGTAGCTCTTAGTTAGTAGAAGTTGGGAGTTAGAGTCAAGTCGAGCTGACGCTCGGAGTTTCGGAAGTGTCTTCGGAAATTCGGATAATAGCTCTTGTACCATTTTCTAATTGGTTCAATTAGTGAGATTACTTCATTCATTGCTATAGTGTTGAACTTTATTTGAGCTGAGTATATCTGCATAAATGAGTTGTGTAGATTTGCTTTGCCGGTAGCTTGTATTTGTTTGGAATCAATTTAGGTTTTCACTCATATACTGTTAGAGCCAGGCATTGAACCTAGATCAACTTCTCTTAGTACTGATGAAGATTGATTAGAAATAGTCGCAGACATGGTGTCTGAGACTAGGACTAACTCGGTTTACACCTGGGCCCACGTATTTGTGGTAGGTGGTGACAGCCCTATCCATCCGTAGATACTAAGTATCTCGTGCGTAACTCACAGCATCTGGCTTTGGACCAATAGAGCCAAATCGGAACGATCATAACCATTCGGGATTCCAATTCATGATAGCGGGTGGTAGTGAGTGTCCGAGCTCCGACGACGAATATCAAGTGGACCACTATTAGAATACATTAAGCTCGCTCAATTAAACTGAATCGCACGACTTTGTGAACTTATTAAACTTGTCTTGTTGTCCTTCCAACTGGCTATCTAGCTAGTGTAGCTTTCTCTTTAATTGTGTGAATATTTATCGTGTGTGTGTCCCGGTCTTTTCATTTATCCTAACCCCCAATACCTAGACTGGCTGATATTTTAAATAATTAAGATATAGAGGATTATCTCTTTAAACCCTCGTTCCCTGTGGATTCGATAACTATAGGAATACTACTGGTGAAAACTACAAGCGATATCCGTCCGCTTGCGGATTAATTTCTATGAGCGTAAGAATCGCCAACGAGTTTTCTGTCGCCGTTGCCGAGGAACGCAGCAGTTTCTCAAAAAGAGATAAAAAAATTTCAAAACCTACATCTAAATTATTTAATTTACCAGCCTAGTTTAATGGGTATTACCCTGCTCCGTCTTTGTTCTGTGGAACTAGCAGAGTGGTGGATGACTGGTTTTGATCTCCCGAAAAACTTTCGACAAAATCCGGAGTCACTGGTGCGAAGGACGAGAACTCGAGTCCCACCTCCGCAAATCCGTGTCTCTGAGTTAACCAACCTCACGAGCAATCCTTTTCTCATCACCGAGACACCTTCATCAGCGATGGCTGCCGAGAAGACCATTCTTGAATTCTCAGCCCCTTCAAGCAACAATGTCCCCACTGGACCTGCCACCAACGTGGGAGACGGTGGTTTCGAGCTGAAACTAGCTCTCATCAACATGGTTCAGGCGAGCCCTTTTTGTGGCAAGCAAACGGATGATGCCAATGCGTATCTGCAGCATTTCCTAGAAATCTACAGTACCTTCACCATTAAGGGTGCAACTCCCGATGCTGTCTGGCTACGCCTATTTCCGTTCTCACTGATCGGAAAGGCAAAACAATGGTTTTATGCCAACAAGGATGCAGTCTCAACTTGGGAGAAGTGCTCCAATGCCTTCCTTACCAAGCATTTTTCCTCTGGGCAAAACCAATGCCCTGCGGAACAAGATTTCCGCATTCCAGCAACACACAGATGAGTCCATTTCGGATGCTTGGGAGCATCTACAAGAATATATACTAGCTTGCCCCCACCACAGGATGCAAGACTGGTTTATCATTCAGAGCTTCTATCACGGGCTAAACCGTACTGCCCGATAGCACCTCGACGCTGCTTCTGGAGGAGCTTTCTTTTCACTCAGTGTGAGTGTTGCCCGCACTCTCATTGAGAAGATGGTCTCGAGCCAAGGCTGGAGCGATGAGCGATCGCAGCCGCGAACTCGAGGAGTGCACCAGATCGACGATATGGACATGCTCGCGGACAAGATGGATCTATTAATGAAGAAGCTGCAAGTGCCGAATCAAACCTTCTAGGCGCTCGAATCTCGCATGACTTGTGAGGTTTACGGGAGCGTTGGACACTCTGGAGACAACTGCACTGAGACCCGACCGGAGGACGCAAACTTTATCAGCAATGGGTTCCGACCTCAATCCAACTACACTTTGGGTTGAATTCGAGGCCGAACTTCTCCACCGAGGAGTCCACCAGATCGACGATATGGACATGCTCGCGGCCAAGATGGATCTATTAATGAAGAAGCTGGAAGTGCCGAATCAAACCTTCTAGGCGCTCGAATCTCGCATGACTTGCGAGGTTTGCGGGAGCCTTGGACACTCTGGAGACAACTGCACTGAGACCCGACCGGAGGACGCAAACTTTATCAGCAATGGGTTCCGACCTCAATCCAACTACACTTTGGGTTGAATTCGAGGCCGAACTTCTCCACCGAGGTGTCCACCAGATCGACGATATGGACATGCTCGCGGCCAAGATGGATCTATTAATGAAGAAGCTGGAAGTGCCGAATCAAACCTTCCAGGCGCTCGAATCTCGCATGACTTGCGAGGTTTGCGGGAGCCTTGGACACTCTGGAGACAACTGCACTGAGACCCGACCGGAGGACGCAAACTTTATCAGCAATGGGTTCCGACCTCAATCCAACTACACTTTGGGTTGAATTCGAGGCCGAACTTCTCCACCGAGGTGTCCACCAGATCGACGATATGGACATGCTCGCGGCCAAGATGGATCTATTAATGAAGAAGCTGGAAGTGCCGAATCAAACCTTCCAGGCGCTCGAATCTCGCATGACTTGCGAGGTTTGCGGGAGCCTTGGACACTCTGGAGACAACTGCACTGAGACCCGACCGGAGGACGCAAACTTTATCAGCAATGGGTTCCGACCTCAATCCAACTACACTTTGGGTTGAATTCGAGGCCGAACTTCTCCACCGAGGTGTCCACCAGATCGACGATATGGACATGCTCGCGGCCAAGATGGATCTATTAATGAAGAAGCTGGAAGTGCCGAATCAAACCTTCCAGGCGCTCGAATCTCGCATGACTTGCGAGGTTTGCGGGAGCCTTGGACACTCTGGAGACAACTGCACTGAGACCCGACCGGAGGACGCAAACTTTATCAGCAATGGGTTCCGACCTCAATCCAACTACACTTTGGGTTGAATTCGAGGCCGAACTTCTCCACCGAGGTGTCCACCAGATCGACGATATGGACATGCTCGCGGCCAAGATGGATCTATTAATGAAGAAGCTGGAAGTGCCGAATCAAACCTTCCAGGCGCTCGAATCTCGCATGACTTGCGAGGTTTGCGGGAGCCTTGGACACTCTGGAGACAACTGCACTGAGACCCGACCGGAGGACGCAAACTTTATCAGCAATGGGTTCCGACCTCAATCCAACTACACTTTGGGTTGAATTCGAGGCCGAACTTCTCCACCGAGGTGTCCACCAGATCGACGATATGGACATGCTCGCGGCCAAGATGGATCTATTAATGAAGAAGCTGGAAGTGCCGAATCAAACCTTCCAGGCGCTCGAATCTCGCATGACTTGCGAGGTTTGCGGGAGCCTTGGACACTCTGGAGACAACTGCACTGAGACCCGACCGGAGGACGCAAACTTTATCAGCAATGGGTTCCGACCTCAATCCAACTACACTTTGGGTTGAATTCGAGGCCGAACTTCTCCACCGAGGTGTCCACCAGATCGACGATATGGACATGCTCGCGGCCAAGATGGATCTATTAATGAAGAAGCTGGAAGTGCCGAATCAAACCTTCCAGGCGCTCGAATCTCGCATGACTTGCGAGGTTTGCGGGAGCCTTGGACACTCTGGAGACAACTGCACTGAGACCCGACCGGAGGACGCAAACTTTATCAGCAATGGGTTCCGACCTCAATCCAACTACACTTTGGGTTGAATTCGAGGCCGAACTTCTCCACCGAGGTGTCCACCAGATCGACGATATGGACATGCTCGCGGCCAAGATGGATCTATTAATGAAGAAGCTGGAAGTGCCGAATCAAACCTTCCAGGCGCTCGAATCTCGCATGACTTGCGAGGTTTGCGGGAGCCTTGGACACTCTGGAGACAACTGCACTGAGACCCGACCGGAGGACGCAAACTTTATCAGCAATGGGTTCCGACCTCAATCCAACTACACTTTGGGTTGAATTCGAGGCCGAACTTCTCCACCGAGGTGTCCACCAGATCGACGATATGGACATGCTCGCGGCCAAGATGGATCTATTAATGAAGAAGCTGGAAGTGCCGAATCAAACCTTCCAGGCGCTCGAATCTCGCATGACTTGCGAGGTTTGCGGGAGCCTTGGACACTCTGGAGACAACTGCACTGAGACCCGACCGGAGGACGCAAACTTTATCAGCAATGGGTTCCGACCTCAATCCAACTACACTTTGGGTTGAATTCGAGGCCGAACTTCTCCACCGAGGTGTCCACCAGATCGACGATATGGACATGCTCGCGGCCAAGATGGATCTATTAATGAAGAAGCTGGAAGTGCCGAATCAAACCTTCCAGGCGCTCGAATCTCGCATGACTTGCGAGGTTTGCGGGAGCCTTGGACACTCTGGAGACAACTGCACTGAGACCCGACCGGAGGACGCAAACTTTATCAGCAATGGGTTCCGACCTCAATCCAACTACACTTTGGGTTGAATTCGAGGAAGATGATCTTGACGCTGCCCCTACCTGGCGCGCCAACTGTCGACAGGTGACTAACTGGGGGGTCACCGCCGGCAATGATTATATATGGGGCGATGCGCGCAAGATCCAAACTCGATGGTAGCACAAGACAAGGATTTATACAGGTTCAGGCCCTCATGGCGGAGGTAATACCCTACGTCCTGTGCTCTGGGATTATATGGGGTATATGTGTACAAGATGATGATCAACCTGAGAGATGATCAAGCTGTAGATGTGTGATTCTCTATGCGGCATGGCCTGTGGAGATGATCCTCCAGATGTAGGAGATGCCGAACTATGGCCCCCTACCCCCTTTATATAGTGGAGGGGGTGGGGTTACAAGAAAAAGTCCTAGTCGGTTACGAGGTAGGATTCCTATCTATAATTATCTTGGATTACAAGTATACCTTCCCTATTAATTAGGGATAGGCTTCTATCTTCATATCTTTTTTTGCCGAGCAAGTCTTGTAGAATCCGAGTGGTACCGTCCTTATCCACCCGACTTGGTCCATCCCCTGTCGGGTGGTCTTTTAGGCCCGCCGTGTGGATACCCGGGGTCTATGTTCTCCACAGGCAGGAGGCTCCAGACGTCGGTTGCCACGCCTTTTCAAAGGAGCTGCGCCGTGTGCAGTGGCCGGGGAAGTTCCGGCCCGCCTCCATCGAAAAGTACGACGGCTCCACCAACCCTGACGAGTTTTTGCAGATCTACACCACGGTGATGCAGCCGACTGGAGGGTCGGGAAAAGTTCTGGCGAACTACTTCCCCGCAGTCCTCACCGGCGGAGCCCGCTCGTGGCTCATGAACCTACCCCCGGAGTCAGTGGGGTCGTGGAAGCTCTCCGAGCTCTTCATCACCAACTTCCAGGGCACTTTCGAGCAGCCCAGAGTCGAAGACGATCTCCACAATGTGGAGCAGAAGAAAGGAGAGTCGCTGCGCGACTACATCCGGCGCTTCAGTCAGGTCCGCAACACCATTCCGGACATCTCTATCGACGCCGTCGTCACGGCTTTCAGGACAGGCACCCGAGACCCCAAGGTCAAGGAGAAGATGGCCACCCGCAAGATCAAGACGACGAAGAGCTCTTCACCCTGGCCCACAAGTGCGCCCTACAGGCGGAGGCCCACTTCCGGCCTGCCGGAAGGGCGGGGGCCGCTGGGGGTGGTGAAGCCGGGACCTCCAAGAATCTCGGCAGGAAGGACAAGAGAAGCGCAAGGCGGCCGAGGCCGGGCAGGTCCTGGCCGCCGAGCGCGACGACGACGACAACGACAACGGTGGTCGGCCGCGCAATGAGCGCGGCGAGCGGAAGAAAAGAGGATGTCGCGGCGGCAGGAACGGTCCCCGTAGGGGCGGCCGTGACGACCGCCGCGGCCGCGACGAAGGGCGAGGACGTCGCCCCAGCGAGTGGGACGGGGGGACTTACTGTCCCATTCACCGCTGTAACTCCCACGACTTGGAGGATTGCCAGGTCGTCAGTAAGATTGTGGACAAGCGGATCCACGAGCAGCAGCAAGCATCCGGCAGCGGCAAGGGCAAGGAGCCAGCTTTGCTTGGCTTTCAGCAGGCGGAGCGTGAAGTCGCCTTCGTTCATGGAGGATCGGCCGCATATCCGTCTCACGCCAGTTTCAAGCGTGTGATGAGGGAGGTGTGCGCCGTCGTGCCCGGTGTGGGGTCTGCTAGGCAGCTGGTGTGGTCGGAGCAGTCGATCACATTCAGTCAGGCCGATCACCTCGCCAGCACCGCCGGCCCGGGACATCTCCCGATAGTGGTTGCGCCCACGGTTTGGAATGTCAAGCTGGGGCGGGTGCTGGTAGACGGAGGAAGTTCTATCAACCTCCTGTCCGCCCGAGTCGCTAAATCACTTCAGATCCAATGGAAACTGATCATAAGCCCACGCGGGAACACCAGTGAAGGCCTAATAATGCGATGAGAGAAGTGGTCAAGAAAGATGTTTTGAAACTCTTTCTGTCCGGGATCATTTACCCGGTGTCCGACAGCGAGTGGGTGAGCCCAGTTCAAGTAGTTCCGAAGAAAGGAGGCATGATGGTAGTGCAGAATGAAAGGAATGAACTTATTCCTCAACGCACTGTCACTGGTTGGCGGATGTGCGTAGACTGTCGTAAGCTTAATCAAGACACTAGAAAAGATCATTTTCCCCTACCTTTCATCGATGAGATGCTTGAGCGATTGGCAAATCACTCATTCTTCTATTATCTCGATGGCTACTCTGGTTATCATCAAATTCCCATCCACCCTGATGACCAAAGTAAGACCACATTCACTTGTCCGTATGGCACTTTCGCCTACCGACTCATATCATTTCGGCTTTGCAATGCCCCTACATCTTTTCAAAGGTGTATGATGGCAATCTTTTCTGACATGATCGAAAAGATCATGGAATTCTTCATGGACGACTTTTCT
>SPJY01016237.1:770815-799662 GCA_005191435.1 Raddia distichophylla
CAAGAAGTGGATTTAGTACTGAATTGGGTTTGTGGTTCATTCCCTCCAGCGATGGCCGCAGGAAAGGCTGCAGCAGACGAAGAAGAGAGCCATGCCCTCCTCCCCTCTGGCGGTGGCCTGGAAGAAGGCGGTTGCCGCCACCAATAAATGTCAAAGGAGTCCGTAGCTTTTTGGGACACGCTGGATTTTACTGACGATTTATAAAGGATTTTCCCAAATCGCTAGGCCTTTGACTAATCTGCTGGCAAAAGAAGCCAAGTTCGTCTTTGACGAAGACTGTCTTGTAGCCTTCAGAACCATTAAGCAAGCTCTAATTTCTGCGCCTATTATTCAACCACCTGATTGGAACTTGCGCTTTGAAATCATGTGCGACGCTAGCGATTTTGCCGTTGGGGCAGTGTTGGGCCAATGCAAGGATAGAAAGCATCATGCCATTGCATATGCGAGTAAAACCTTGACAGGCCCGCAACTCAATTATGCCACCACAGAGAAGGAACTCCTAGCCGTAGTCTTAGCGATAGAGAAGTTCCGATCTTACTTAGTAGGGTCAAAGGTGATTGTCTACAGAGACCATGCAGCCCTCAAATACCTTCTTACCAAGAAAGATGCAAAACCTCGGCTTATCCGTTGGATCCTTCTACTCCAAGAATTTGACTTAGATATCAAGGACAAGAAAGGAGTAGAAAACTCTGTGGCCGACCATCTTTCCCGAATGCAAGATGAGGAGAAGTCAAATGTCTCCATAAATGATTATCTACGGACGACACCCTGCTTGCAGTCTCGTCTGCCGACCCCTGGTATGCTAACATAGCGAATTACTTGGTAGCTGGGTACATACCACCAGGGGAGGATAAGAATAAGTTGATCCACGACAGTAGGGCCCATCTCTGGGATGATCCCTATTTGTATACAGTCTGCGCCGATGGATTACTCCGTCGATGCATTCCGGCAGCCGAGAAACAAGAAGTCCTTGAAAAATGTCATTCGTCACCATACGGGGGCCACTTTGGCGCTTTTAAAACCCATGCCAAAGTTTGACAAAGTGGATTCTTTTGGCCCTACATGTATAGTGACGCGAGGGTGTTCGTAAGACGATGCGCTAAATGTCAAAGAGTGGGAAACATTAATTCTCGAGATGCTATGCCCCTAAGGAATAATCTTCAAATTGATATTTTTGATGCATGGGGGGTATATTTCATGGGACCATTCCAAAAATCTGACTCTCATGAGTACATCTTAGTGGCCGTCGATTATGTCTCCAAATGGGTCGAGGCACTTCCTTGCCGTGCAGCCGACTCCATCCACGCTAAGAGAATGTTCCAAGAAATCATTTTCCCTAGGTTTGGCGTCCCTAGGATCGTAATTAGCGATATGCAGGATCACCTTTCATCCATAAAAGCTTTAAGTATGCACTTAAAAGCTTAGGGATCGACCATAGGGTAGCCACACCCTATCATCCTCAAACAAGCGGTCAGGCTGAAACGTCTAACAAACAAATTAAAAACATCCTGCAAAAGACTGTAGATGACATGGGAAAGGCGTGGAAGTATAAATTGAGTGACGCGCTTTGGGCATACCGAACTGCACATAAAACTCCAATAGGTATGACCCCGTACCAACTTGTTTACGGGAAGACCTGCCATCTCCCCGTAGAATTAGAACATAAAGCCCATTGGGCAATCAAACGGTGGAATATGGATCTTTGTTCAGCTGGATTAAAAAGACGAATGCAATTAGCTGAATTGGAAGAGTGGAGAGAAAAAGCCTGCCATAGCTCGAAGCTATACAAAGAGGGAACAAAAAGGTGGCACGATAAGCGAATAGTCATAAAGCGTTTCAAACCTGGTGATAAAGTGATTCTCTTTAATTCTCGAGTGAAATTGTTTGGACACGGAAAACTTTGTAGCAAATGGGAAGGGCCATTCACGGTGCTAAATGCTTCTGATCTTGGTGTTGTCACTCTCCAAAATAGCAAGTGGGAAGGGCCATTTACAGTGCTGAATGCTTCTGATCTCCAAAATAATAATGGCGGAATTTTCAAAGTAAATGGGCAACGTTTAGAAATTTTTCTCGAACCTGAAATGCCTGAGGTTGAGGACATTGACGTCCTCAAATTATTTGAAAATTGATTTGTTGCTTGCGGTCTTGCTCTGACCGACGAAAAAAAAATTGAGCAATTAAATAAAATTTCCCTTTTTCAAACACAAATAAATGATGAAATTAGGCCTTAGGCCTAGTGTGGGAGTGTCCCTAGCAAGAGGAAGCCCGAACCAGGCCAGAGCCAGGCCGGCCGACCCAGGGTAGGTCGGCCGACCCAGTCAGGTCGGCAGGGCTGAGGTGGATCGGCCGGGGGGCTAACTGCCTCCAAATTCAAAAAATTTTGGAGGAGGAGCGTATCTCCCGATTTTGTAGCTCCTGATCGACTCACCTCATTTGAAAAGCGACGGGAAATTCGGTTCTTTGCACTCTTTTCATCTCCTCTTCATCTTCCTCCTCTCACCTCTTACCTTTCATTTTCCATCTTGCAACATTCACCACCACCATGGCCGAACCCACCACTCCTAAGACTATCCCGTCAATCTACGAGATTGTTGAAAGCGATCCACCGGCTCCCAAGCTAACCAAGAGTACTTCCGGCAAGCCAACATTTGGCCGGAATTTGAACTATTCGCCGATGAATGCGCAGCAGCTGAACTTCTCACCGGAGGAGAAACCGAAGGCGACGCCGCAACTCGAGCGCGGCCGTGCTATATCACGTTGCCGGCCGACGTCTCCTCACCATAGTGGTGCGGCACGTCCCCTCTCACCCCTACGTGTCATCACAAAGGGGAGGGCGCCGCGCGCTCCTTCGCCGGCGCGCCCGACGATGGGCCAACTCGGCCCCAAGGGGGGAGTGGCAAGGAGGCTCGTCCTTTCTCCACCACATGGAGAAGGGCAAGGCGCTCATGAAATATGAGCAGTTTGAGCCCCGCTCACCGGAGTACGCACTGGAGGCATCACCAGACTCTCCGCCACGATTCCTCATGCGTGGAAGGACGGCCGGCCGTGGGATGGTCCTTACCCCACCATTGGTGAGGATGAGGCCACCCATTGCTGAGTCCATTGACTCCACCTCACCGGAAAGGATGGTGAGGCGTACTCGACCACCTCCTCCAATCCGCGAGCAAGGCGGTGACATGGAGTTTAGTGAAGAGGAGCCCTCACTCCGTGAAGTGGTGTCTGCTCTCAAGCAGCGGCAAAACAATCTCGACGAGCAGATGGCGGAAGTCCAAATCCAAATGATGGACCATGATGACAACTTTACGATTCTACGGAAGTCTACGTCGACTAAACTTAAACGCTATGTGAATGCGATGGGATCACCTAAGCTTTATGATCCTCCGACTAGTCCGAAGACGGGATTTGGGTAGAATAAAAAGAGGCGCGAAAATTTATTTTCAACTATTGTGATTTCCTAATGTATGCGCCCTTGCTTGCTTATCTTCTCGAGGAAATAAAAGAATTGATTGTTTGATTGTGCGTGCTTGCCACGACCAGTGCAATTTTCTACACCGGTCTACTTTGTTACTAATGTATATATGAGAAATGTAAAGTACAGAGATGGATACTCATACTGGGAGAAATTTGGACCAAAATGGGCACGGAATCAGGCCGGCCGACCCAGCCAGATCGGCCGGTCTCCCCCAGGTCGGCCGACCCACAAACTTCGCCCATTCGGCTCCGAAAAATTCTAGTACGTTCCCTGTGTTCCCTGTGTTTTATGACAAGGCCAAAGAAAGGGAGAAAAAGAGACTAATCTAGTCTGTCAAAAAAAGAGAGAGAGAGAGAGATCAAGCTCTCAAAGAAAATTGGAAATATACTCTCTTCGTGCCTTTTAAGCCTTCTTCGCAAAAAGGACAAAAATGTTTTGGGAAATGGATTTTTAGGAAGGAAACCATCATTCCATACATACAAGATCGATGTATTGGACTCATTAGTACCATCCTTGCACTTGTATTTCTTCCTATTCCTTTGGCGTGAGTTCATTCTCTCCCTTACCCCTGAACATGAATTCTTATATGATTGGAAATAGGAATAACATCATCTTCATTAGGATTTAATTCTAACTTGACAAAAGCATGACATGACCATACTGTCTATCCTAACTAAAGCTCCACATAAGCATTAGATGTAGGACGAGAGGCTATTCTGGCCTTGGTAAGGTTAAACACTTGTCGAGTGACCAAGAGTGTTTCACCTAAGAAGAAGAGCCATGCATGTTCAAAAGAACAAAAACTCTGGGAACATTAATCCTCAGTAAGATTATTCATTTATTTCTATTCCATTTGCCAACATTTATAAGATGAGGTTAGTAGACACTTCAAAATCCCAACAATTTGAGAAAACCTTAGAATAATTCTTATGCTTGTTTACCTTTATCCTGACAGAGTTCGTAGTTTTGAAATTAAACTTTACTCGAGGACGAGCAAAGATCTAGTGTGGGGGTGTGTTGACGGTCAATTTTGATGACAATTAACATGATTCCGATCGTCAACATTTGGTGAAATAAACGGAACCGGAACTAAAATTATGCAAATTTACAAAGTTCCACGAGTTTTGGTGAGAATTTGCATGCAGGGACCCACTGAAAGAAATTGGGACCAAACCGGGCAAAAGAGTGGGTCGGCCGACCCACCCTAGGCCGGCCGACCCAACTCCCTCGCCCAGTCAGGTCAGGGTTGCACTGGGACTTCTACAAAAGATCCTCGAGCACATCCGAGCCGTCGATTTCAGTCGTTTTCATCCAGAAAGAGGAGTAATCCTCAAGTTAAGCATAGGATTCTAAAGGAACCCAATGCTACCGGTCTCCAACTGCCAAACCGACTTTGGGAGAAGATCTACACCACACAAGAGGTATCCTAGCCAAATTGGAGGGCTGGGATCAGCAGAAGGCAGGTCGGCCGACCCACCTAGGCCGGCCGACCCACTTGTTGCCTCCATTGGATCCCCCATTCGGCAGGGAGCTTGTGACACCTGTCCCTACTCGTGTCAACACCCCATTGGTCACGGTGGACTATAAAAGGAGGTGATCTCCTTCATTTGAAGATGAACAACAAAGAGCAACACAAGTGAGAGTGAAGTAGTGTTGTGCTACTCTCAAGTAGAGTAGGAGAGAGAGGAGAGTTAGTGTAGGGGAGGAGCCGGAGTGTCGGTATCCCTCGCTAGAGCTCCGGAGCTGGACTCGGATGCGGGTTCTGCTTCCGTCTTCTGTCGGTAACACTCAGTCTTGCCTTATTTAAATATCAAGTTCAGTCTATTTATTTTGTCTCTGTTGGTATTAGGCCCGTACTATTCTTGAGTGCTAAGATCTTTGTGCTTAATTGTTCACCTAGAGATTAGTATAAGAGGTGGTAGGGGTGCGTACTGAAGTGACGTCCTTGGTACGTATTACTACTAGGTACAGAGGTGGTGTATGGACTAGTTAGTAGCTGGTAGGCACCTGTTTCAACGGACGTGTGGTAGATAATAGGTGGTGACAGCTCTATTATCCGGCATAGACTTTGTGAAATCCACCCCGTTAGTTGCAGACCAGTTGAGCCAAATCAGGACGGTCATAACCATTCGGGATTCCAATTCAGGATAGCGGGTGGTAGTGAGTGCCTGAGCTCCGATTCAGAGTCGCAAAATTAACTATGAAGAGAACTTGAACCTTTCTGACTGGTGTCCGAAGAAGCCTCTTGATCCGAAATACATTTATCCATTTGTTGATTCCAATCCATCCTAATCATATCCATCCAGGTGAATAAGTGTAGGAAATAGAAACTTCTCGTCCCTCGTGGGAAATCGATACCTTAGGAATACTCCTGGGTGAAAGCTACTGCGATATCCGTGCGCTTGCGGATTAAAACTCTAATAGGCATAAGAATCGCCAACACATTCTTCTCAGTCTATCTAGTACCCGACGACCCCAGCCATAAAGAAACACCACTTAATTGTCCTGGCAGAGGATTCAGCTGACGCTCCTCCAACTAAAAAGGGCAAAGGAATTATCTTTAAAGACTTGGATGAAGGCGAAGAAGAAGATGACACCGCTTCTGCACTGGTGCCACCAAAATCCAAAGTCTGGCGCTGTCACCGCTGAACAAGCTCTAGGCCCTCCCTCGCCTCCACTTGCTGACCTAGAAGTCACATCAGGGCCAGGATTTCCCTTTGGCTAGACCACAAATGAACATGCCACTCGGAAAGGTGTAGGCATTAAGATTAAAATGTCACAAAGGTTTCCTCTCATAATACCTTCTTCTTTTGGCTGTTTCGTAGAAGTTATGTTCTTTGACGTCTTTATTTTATTTGCAGGAAGCCACCTTAGACATCTGTAAGGGCAAATCAAGCACAAAGGCATCGGCCTCTGCAACTGCTACTCCCCATCCTCCGAACTATCAAGCCGATCCGACCCCAATTAAGGAGCCAACCCAACACGCAGGCCCCCCACCAACTACTTCATCGTCCCAAGGCATTCATCAATCCTCTGAGGCCAAGGGGCCTATCCCAGCCCCAGCTTCAGGAAGCTCAGAGCCAAAAATTGAGCAGGTTCCTCCCCCTGCCGCCCTGCCTACACTCCTCTCTGTGTAAAATGGAGGAAGGAGATGGAAGGCTATGAGGTAGATGACGCCCAGGAGGCAGAAGAGTGGGAAATGCTACGGAACATGGCTAAATTCAGCTCTGAAGTGTTGAGGTAACCATCTTTGCATCTTGAATTTTATCACAATTAAAATGCATCTGATCATTTTCTTCATCTCCACCCAGCGTATGGGTAAGCGGTCGGAACAAAAGTCTCAATGTCTCCAGAGAGCCGTCGAGCAATTGAAGTCAAGGGATGAGTTTGACAATGCGCTTTATGCGCAAAAGTCAAAATACCATGGCGAGATTGAGGAGCTCCTTAGGTCACTGAACTGTGTTTCCGCCATGTGGAAGAAGCCAACACCATCCAGAGTAAGAGACCATCCGACTAGTGTCAATTTCATTATCAATCTTGAGAATTCTCATAATCAATTTTCTTCCAGGCCGCGATGAAGCCCTGGCTTCCCTCCATGAAAAGCACAAAGCTTTAGAAGGAAAGCAAAAAGCTCTACAGGAAAACCAAAAGGCACTAGAAGCAAAGCAAAAGACTCTGAAGTGGGAAGTTTTCCTGGCCAACACTCAAGCCGAGAAGGCGGCTCAAGAGCTAATGGGTAAATCCTCCAATCCAAGCCCACCTTTACTCAGGTTTGCTTATATTGTCACCGCATCATCTTGGGCGACTAATTTGTATCTTATCAAATAAAATCCAAGGCGCACTACAAGGTCTTCAATGAAAAGGTGAAGTCTTCCACCAAACTGCGTAACAAAATTTTGAAGGCGGCCGCTCTAGTGCTCATCCTGAAGAGGAGTTGCCTGCCAACGCAGATGTTGTGATGGCTCGGCTACAGAATTCTCCCATACAGCTCAAGGCCTTCGCAAAGGAAACTGCGACAAACTGCGCAGGCCAAGCATTGGCTATCGTGAAGTTGCATTATCCTGATATTGACCTTGACGCCGTAAAGGAGGGATTCGCCTGCTCTGAGGAAGAAGCCTCTATTCGCATGGAAACTTCCGTTGCTTTAGTGGACAACTTAAATTTATAAATATCACGACTTCGCCAAAATTGTTTCCTGATGTATGCAATTGTTGATCCTCTATTCTACTCATGTTGTTTATCCGAGTAATTGTTTATCATATCCCGACTAGTCTATCCCCTGAGTGCCAGGAATTGGCGCTTGGCTCTCTCCCCAGACTCATGACGATTGACTAAATCATTGTCATTTGCGAATTAAGGCACCACTACTCAGAATTTTATATACTCAAATTCGACAAATGTATATAAAGAGAAAGCAACTTTATTAAGAAGATAGGGTACGGCGAAACCACACACTATTTAGTGTAGCCTCCGACTTACTGCTTAGTCATATACATGATTCAAGAGTATAAACGACGTAGCTGCTCAATGTTCCAGGTGTTAGGTACAGCCGATCCATCCTCACACTTGAGTCGATAAGTCCCCGGCGAGTCACCTTATCAATCACATAGGGGCCTTCCCAAGTTGGGGAGAGTTTATGCTTATACTTCTGGTTCATTCAGAGGACCAAATCTCCCTTGAGAACGCACGACCTCATACATTTTGCGCTAATAGTAGCGACACAAGCCCTGTTAGTACTTGGCCGACTGGATCATTGCTGCATCCCTGGCCTCTTCAAGCCGGTCAAGGTCTTCCAATCTCCCCTCCTCCGACTGGTTGTATTCATAATATTGAACTCGAGGGGACTGAAATTTCAATTCAGTCAGGAGATTTGATTTTCGAGCCATATACTAGGAAAAAGAGTGTCTGCCCGATCGCTCAACTTGGGATCGTTTTGAGTCCCCAAAGGACCGCAGGCAACTTCTTAACCAAGCGCGTATTGTATAGCTTGAGGCGATCGAAGATTTTTGCTTTAAGCCCTTGTAAAATCATCCCATTAGCACACTCCACTTGCCCGTTGCTTTTAGGGTGAGCCACCGATGCCTAACAGATCTTGATGCCCAACTCTTTGGCCCAATCTTGGAACTCACTGCTCTTGAACTGAACGCCATTGTTGGTCATGATCCTATTGGGCACGCCAAAGAGAACGACGATGTCTTGGAAGAACTCGCGTGCCTTGGATGCCGTGATGTCGATGACCGGGTTGGCTTCAACCCACTTCGTTAATTCATCAATGGCGACGAAGAGTTGAGTCAATCCGCCTTGTGCCCACTTGAGGGGACCCACCATATCGAGATTTCAGACGGCAAAGGGCCAGGTGATCGGTATGGTTTGAAAATCCTGAGACGGCATATGAATCTGCCGAGCAAAGATATGACAGCCCTCGCATCTGCATACTATATCTTCCGTGTCTGAGACAACAATCGGCCAGAAAAATCCTTGACGATAGACTTTGCCCACCAGGGAACTCGCCGCCGCGTGATGCCCACACTCCCCCATGTGGATGTCGTTTAAAAAATTCCTGCCTTCTTGCTCTGATATACAACATCTTAGCACCTCGGAACTGTTTTTACGGAAAAGCTCGTCCCTGACTTCATTGTAATTTTTGCTTCGACGTGTTATGAATTCAGCTAAGCTTCGATCCTCTAGTAACTCATCCTTGATAATGTAATCCAGATACGGCTGCGTCCATCTAGGGTTGATTGATAGGACTTCCTCTCCTGCATGACTTTCTTGCTGCTCGCCTTGCGGGGCTGGTTGTTTAATAGATGGCTTGCGTAGTTCTTCGACGAAAACACCGATCGGCACTTGTGCTCGATTGGATCCCATCCGTGCCAGCTCATCTTCTGCTTCATTGTCACGGCGGAGCACATGTGTCAGCTCAAAACTGTTGAATTTGTCCCGTAACTTCCTGACTTTCTGGCAGTACGCGGCCATGTTGTCGCCAATACAAGACCACTCCTTCTGCACTTGGTTGACCACGAGCTGAGAATCTCCTCGAACCATTAATCGTCGGATGCCGAGCGATATGGCAATGCAAGGCCCATGGATGAGCGCCTCGTACTCAACGGCGTTGTTGCTGATTGGAAACAAGATCTAAAGGACGTATCTTAACTTCTTGCCTGTTGGAGATATGAGCAAAATTCTAGCCCCCGCGACACTGAGCATGATTGAACCGTCAAAGTACATTGCCCAGTACTCAAGATTCTCCTTGGCTGCTAGGGTTTGGGACTTCGTCCATTCCATGATGAAGTTGGCAAGTTCTTGAGATTTGATGGCCAGCCGGGGCTTGAGCATTATCTCAAAGGCTCCAAGCTCGATGGCCCACTTTGCGATTCTCCTGGTGGCTTCCCGATTGTGGAGTATCAAGTGGGAAGGACGTGACCACCGAAATTTCATGATCTTGAAAATAATGCTTTAGCTTTCGCGACGTGATGAGCACGGCGTACGAAAGCTTATGAACATGACGATACCTTATTTTGGAGTCGCCCAATACATCACTGATGAAGTAGACTGGTCGTTGGGTCTTATGAGAAGAATTTTCCTCGCCCCGTTGGACCGGGCGTTGGGCGTTTTGACTACATGAGTCGTGGCGCTGATGTAAAGTAGGAGAGGTTTTTAAGGCATGGGCTGGACCAGTACCAGAGGTGTAGTAAGAAACCTTTTGAAATCTTCGAAGGCCCCTTATGCCTCTGCCGTCCACTGCAAGTCGTCTTGCCAACAAAGAAGCATAAAGAAGGGCATATCGCGTTCCCCGAGTCGGGAGACTAACCGGCTTAGTGGCAGAATACATCCAGTGAGCTTCTACACATCCTTTTGATTGGTTGGCGGCTTTATCGTCATACTCATGTTGATTTCCTCCGGATTAGCCTCAATAACTCGATGAGACATGATAAAGCCGAGCAATTTTCCCAATGTGACCCCGAAAACACACTTATTGGGATTGAGCTTCATCCGATATGCCCTTAGGCTATTGAACGTCTCGGCTGAGTCCGCGATGAGATCGGGTCTGGTTCGACTCTTCACAACAATGTCATCGACATATGCCTCCATGTTGTGGCCAAGCTGAGTGTGAAAACAGCGTTGTATGGTGCGCTGATAGGTGGCGCCAACGTTTTTCAACCCAAACGACATTGTGATATAGAAGAAAGCACGAAAAGGTGTTATGAACAACGTCTTTATGCAGTCTTCCTCTCTCAAGCTGATCTGGTGATAGGCTGAGTAAGCGTCCAAGGAACTTAGGAGCTCGCATCCACTACTTGATCGATATGGGGGAGTCCAAAAGGATCCTTGGCATAGGCTTTCTTGAGATCGGTGTAGTCGACACACATGTGCCATGTTTTGTTTTTCTTTTGCACGAGGGCCGGGTTTGCTAACCACTTAGGATGGTACAACTCCTTGATAAACTTTGCTGCAAGCAATTTGGTGATTTTCTCCCGGATGGCTTCCATCCGATCTGTTGCAAATCTTCACAACCGTTGTTTGATCGGCCTTGCCTTGTCATCAACGTGCAAAAACTGCTCAATCACCTCCCTCAGGACACCCGGCATGTCCGAATGTTTTCAAGCGAACACATCCTGGTTTGTTCGGAGGAAGGTGACAAACGCATCAGATGGGTCCAACGTTATCCTCTTGGTTCCCTCAGCCGACTGGATAGAGATCTTAGCTTTTTTTTGGCCAGGATGTCCCTTCCTCTTGGAGGGAAGCCATCGCCTGCTGAATCTTCTCCATCTTGGCTGAGGCCTCCAAGGCCTGCGCTAGCTCACAGCTTTCGCTGTCACATGCCAGGAACTGTTTTACATGGCCTGGGATTGCGATCTCGCCATTCGAACCCGGTATCTTCATTACAAGATAGGTGTAGTTGGGCACCGCCATGAATTTGGCGATACCGGGCCTTCCCAAGGTGGCATGATATGCCGTCTCGAAATCGGCCACCTTGAAACTTAGAGTTTTCGTTCGATAATTCTCCTTGGTCCCGAAAGTGACAAGCAGGGAGATCTGCCCTAGTGGTATTGCGGACATCCAAGGGATGAACCTGTGGAAGGAAGATGAACCATGCCTCAACTCGGAATGAGTAATCTTCACCTGGTACAAGGTCTTGACGAAAAGGACGTTTATTCCACTCCCACCATTGACCAGGACCCTTTTAAACTTCTTCCCTCGAACGGCTGGATCTAGAATTGATTGACACCATTGACCAGCGTAGATATTTGGGGGCCGCGGGTAAGATTGCATTGATTTCCCGAGTGGTCAGCTTTTTCTTCCGCTTGGACTCATACGCATCTGATCCACCGAATATATAACTAATCTCACACTCTGCATCTTTATAGTCACTATCCGGCTTCTTGCCTTGGCCTCATTTAGCCGCCGACTACTTAGAGTTGCCGGCGAACTTTTGTAAGATAAGGCAATCTTTTGCAGCGTGCTTCCCGCGAGGGTTAAAATAACACACTACTTGCATGACTTTGTTGTAGTCGTTGTCGTTGTGGGGCCTTGGCCGATTATGCTCCACGTTTGCAACCATATCGTCCCCCTTGCGCTTTTTATCCTTCGGCTTTTCTAGTTCATCATTCAGCTTCTTCTTGGAGCCTCCGTCGTGGCATCCTCGATGGTTGAGGATGTCCTCTTTAGCGTTAGCTTTCTGATCTGACATTGTGAACATCGCCTTAAGCGTCCTTGTGGGGTCCTGGGTCATCTGCCTAGTTAGCTCTTCGAATTTGCATCCGGCAAAAAAGGAATCGATGACGGTTTGCTCTGAAACGTCCCTGATCTGATGATTCTTCTTCGTAAAATGTTTGATAAACTTGCGGAGAGTGTCGTTCTTTCAACGATGTAATTGACCATTCTCCCACCTCCCAGCGGGTCTTTCTCCCTTGAAAGTTGGCAATAAGTTGCTCATGAAAATCCTCCCAAGATTCAATGGAATTCTCCAAGAGTCCTGTCAGCCAGGTTTGAGCGGTTGGGGTCAGAGCGACCGACAAATAATTCGCCATAAAGTTCTAATCACCTCCTGTCGCGCTGACTGCCAGGGTATAGACCTGCAGCTAGTTCTTTGACCTGTTCACTTTGTCTAAGAGGTTGGCCAGCATTGATGACACCCGAATGTAGTTGGATCCGGTCGAATCGCTCCGATGGGTATATGAGATTGATTCTTAGTGTGGTCACCTCCTGCCTCCGTGTTCAAGGAAAGTCTGTGCGAAGGTCGCAGAGAGTTCTTGAACCCGAAGGGAAATCCAATATGAGATGCGGAGGCTCCCGCAAACTGGATCTTGTCCGAGTCCGAGAAAGATGCAGGATGGAATTGCCAGCTCATTGATTTGGCGAAGGTAGCTGCAGAATTTTCCAGTCGAAATGGCGAAGAGGACGGTAAATCGCAGGTACCTTCTTGAGACGAGCTCGATCTCCCCAGGAAGGGAGAGACAAAGATTGCCGATGCCGTCGGCTACAAAGTCTAGGGACCAGAAGCGTAATGCTTCCCCTAGTGCGAAGACGGCAGCAAACAGCTTTGATGGTGCCATCAAGCCTGATGACAATCTCGATGCTTCCCCTACCTGGCGTGCCAACTGTGGATGGGTGGTTAACCGGGGGTTATTGTCAACAATAGATTTGAATGGGGTTATGCGCTAGATCTCAGGCTTAAAGGAAATACAAGGCAGGGATTATCCAGGTTCAGGCCCTCACGGTGGTGGTAACACCCTAATCCTATGTTCGTGAAATTACGATGGAGATCTGATGATCAAAGAGCTTATGCCTCTATGTCCCTTACCCCTCCCTTTATATAGTGTAGGGGGATAAGGTTACATGGTGTTATTCGGTATGATGTACCGAGTCTCATCTCTAGGGAGTCCAGCATGTATACTTACCGGTATTTATAAGTACGAATCCCCTAATTACATGGAGCTAAACGCTATTTTCAGGACTATCCTTGACGTCCAAGTCACATGTAGTCCGAGTGGTTCCCATCCTCTTCCAGTCGGCTCGGGTTGCCCCCGTTTGTTACCTCATGGGCCTTCTGTGAGGACACACAAGTCCCATGTAGTCCAAGTGGTTCCCATCCTCTTCCAGTCGGCTCGGGTTGCCCCCGTTTGTTACCTCATGGGCCTTCCGTGAGGATACCCAAGTCCCATGTAGTCCACACCTCGGCACACTATGCGTTGCCATGCGGCGGCGACATTCTCCAACCCAAAGAGTAGTCTGGGTCGGTCGTTGCTGAATTTGTCCTTAGATTGGATCTGGTCCGAGTTCGAGAGTGCAAGCTTGCCGAAGTTCATCGGTGACAAAGTCGATGTTGCCGAAGCGAAAAATCCTTACCAAGGATGAAGGCGGTGATAACTCTGTTAATCGTTGTGGGTAGTCGCGGCTACCACCCGAGAATCTTTGGTATGGATCTATCCGTATCCATGTCAGAAACCAATCCGTGTGTAAGTGGCAGCGGCGTTCCATAACATGAACAAAGCCCAAATGAAGCAATGCCGATTTCTTCCCGGATTGGATCATGTCCGAACTCATGAAAGTGTTGTAGAAGTCCTTGATTAAGTCCTCACCGTATCCGAGTTAGGAATTGAACCGTGCGGCAAATCAATCGGGAGTAGGTGCTAGTGGCGTTCCTTAACTCGAACGGGAGTTTAATTATAGTGATGACGAAGTTCTCTTTAGATCGGCTCTGGTCCGAGTTCAAAAGAGCGACTTGGCCGTCGAATATGTGTGGCTTGCTGCTGAAAGCACCCACCATCAAGAATTTGTTTTTAGTCAGGTCCTTGCCGTATCCGAATTGAGAATTTATCCCCGGCACACCACTCGAGAGTAGGCGGTGGCAGCGTTACTCAACCCGAAAGGGAGTCCAAGTAAAGTGTTGTTGATGTTCCCCTCAGACTGGATCGGGTCCGAGTCTAAAAAGTGTTGGTCACCGAGTATATGGAGAAGCTCCTAGCTAATCCTGAATGTCCATGAGGTCTACCGTGACTGATCCGCACGCGGCGACTGCAACTGACTAGGTTTACGAGCTCGTCGAGATTCGCGACCTTCGCGCGCAGTCTGTCTTCGAACGGACGCCCCGGACACATCTGGACTCCGTTTTAGGCATTCTACGACTTCAAGAAAAGCTGACGAAATTGTCTTTCAACGCATCAAGTCCCGACTTCAAATTCCCTATGGATTGTCAAAAATCGACGAAACAAGATAATATTCAGAATCTATCTTCGAGTCATCGCCGTGTCCAACTCGAGAAGTGAGCCCTTGGCTTACTACTCATGAGTACATGGCCACGAAGTTCCCCGACCTGAATGGGAGACGTTGTCGCGGTTCCCCCAGATTGGATCTGATCCTAATCCGAGAGGTGGAGTTCACCGATATCATTGGTGATGCAATCGACTCTCGAAGCGGAAAGCCCGGCGGAGGTGAATACGATGGCGACTCCTTTGATCGATGCCATCATGCTTGATGAAGATGATCCTAGCACTGTCCTTACCTGGCGCGACATTGATGAAGATAATTGGACAGTATCGTCGGCAATGATTATATAGGGGTTATGCACTGGCAATGTTAGCCTAAACGGTAAACGCTAAACAGTCAGCCACTCTTCGTTTAGTGAATAGTCGGACTACACGGCCGATTAAACGGGCCAAAAAACGGATTAAACGGGATTATACGGATTAAACGGCCTACACGGCCTACACAGTTGACTACTGAGTAGCGTTTAAACGGTGTGTAAACAATCTAAACGGCCGTGTAGGCGAACAGTGTGCACTGGATTCAAACTTGATTGTAACACAAGACGGGGGATTATACAGGTTCAGGCCCTCGCGGTGGAGGTAATACCCTAGTAGTGTGTTATGAAATTATGATGATGATCTGATGATCAATGTCGAGTCAGATATCTCTCCATGTATGGGTGTAGAGATGAAGATGTGTGTATGGAGATGTAAATGAAGATGCCAAACCAGTGGCTCCCTGTCCGTCTTATATAGTGGGGGGCAGGGTTACAAGGTAGAGTCCTGATCGGTTACGAGGTAGGATTCCTATCTCTATCCTCTAGTCAAATATACAGTTATACGGGATTACAATTGTATCCTCCATATTAGGGATAAACTTCAATCTTTAAGTCTTTACTTGCCGGGCAAGCCTTCTAAAGTCCGACTGGTACCTGTCCTTATCCACCCGACTGGGTCCATCCCTTGTCGGTGGTATTTTATGCCCGACATGTGGGTACCCAGGGTTTATGTTATCCACACTACTAGAAATGTGTTGGTAGTAAAACCCACTCATCTAGTAACTGTGGTTCAATTCTATTTTATATGCAATAAAAAGTTCCTATAATTAATAGACTAACAAACGGTCTTTGTATACGAAAATTTAAAACATTTTCGTGTACCTTGCACCAGATTATCGACAAGGTTATATTTGCTCTCGTAGTTTCTCAATGCAATTGAGATTTTCTACTCCAAAGATTGGTATTTGGGATTTGCCTTCTGGATTTTTTTTTCTCGAATGACCAAAGCAAGTCACATTGGTATTTCATGTAATTAAAAGTTCATACACGACTGAAGGTTTCGCTCACTACAGGGAACAATTCAAATATCAACGATCAAAACCATCGACATAAAAGTCCAAAAACCAACAAGACAATCTATTCCCGATGCCAGGCCGTCGAGGGTTCGCCATCGAGACAGTGTAGTTGAGACAAATTTGTTGTCTCAATGGCATGGCTATTAAGTCAAACTTTCTCGACAATCTGGAATCTAGCGGTTGAGAGAAGTGGTGAAACCATTCGTGGGCCAAGTTTGACAGCTGTTTGACACTCTCTCAACGGCCACTAGGAACTATTGAGAGGGCCTATAGTACAGGTTGGCGGCCAGGAGTTATATGGGGCAAGACCAGTGGTCAACGCATGCTCTATTATTTATTATAATTTTTTGTCGATAACATTTATTATGTTGAATTATATAATTACAACAAAGTTGCTTTAAATATGATGACGAACACCATAAATTATTTTTCAAAAGATTTAACCTCCCGAGTAAACATCTTCTTTGTAACTAACATAGAGCCCCTAAACATTACGGATACGCATTAGGATGACAATGAGCATATCATGCAACCCAGAACATAACACATAATCACTATAGGAAAGTTCATCATTATAAATGGTGCAAGCCGTCTACATAGCTAGGAAACCGTCCACCCAAGCCGTCGACCAAAAGCCGCTGACACTGCTCCATCAACCAAAACAAAAAAATGGTCAATGGCACTCTCTTCAGCCGTCGACCATTTCTGGGGTAATGACCAAATCCCTCCATCTACTTATGGTCGACGGCTACGTGTCCGCCGTCGTCCATAAGTTAAATCCAAGGGTCCTTTGACCTGGATTATGATCGACGTCCTGGTCAATGGCCGTCTACCATTGGTAAGAAGAATGGTTAGCTATAACCTAGTTTATGGTGGACAACCTCGTACTAGCCGTCGCCCATAACTTGTGGGCCGCTAGTTATATGGACGACCAGTCCAAAAGCGGTCCACCATTGTTTGGCTGCAGAAAAAAATGTTGAATAATTGCCAAAAATCCAAAAAAAAATACTGCTACCGATGCGTTGTTGCGATGCAGCAGCTAGTGCTGTACTTGTAGAAAAATCCCCATAATCCCCACATATTTCTTAAATATGCCCATTAGCTCACATAGCCATATTTCCATATACATTCACATTTGGCACAGCCACAAAATCCGCAAATATATCCACATTCCAACACAAATATAAACCACAAAATGCACACATAGCCAACAATTACACACATATCCTATAGTTGACTTGTAGCAACATACATTCATCATCACGAGACCGTTTTTTGACATGCAGCCATATTTAGGGTAGAATTAGAAAGATGTGTCACCGTTTACTTTAGAGGTTGCGCAAGCATGTCATTGACAAAGGTATTGTGGAAGGCGGGTACAGAGCTTCCGGTTGCATCATCGCCGTGTTGCACCTCTTGTGCTAGGGCAGCAGACCCGGATCCCTATGTAGCAATATTGATGAAAGAGATGTTGTCAACAGGAGGTGATTAGAATGTGATAGCAAACTATCTGCCAGTCGATCTGACCCCAACCGCTCAGACCTGGCCTACGGGACTCCCGAAGAACTCTATCGAGTCTTGAGACAACCTCCAGGAATAGTTCATCGCCAACTTCCACGGGACCTACGAAAAGCCCGCCGGGAGATGGGAGGTCGGACAACTGCATCGACGCAAGAACGAGACTCGCCGTGAGTTTATCAAGCGCTTCACCAACAAGAAGAACGAGATCCGGGATGTTTCGGAACTAACAGTCATCGACGCCTTCTTCGCCGGATGCAAATCCGAGGAGTTGATCAGGCAGATGACTCGGGACCCCCCGCGAACTCTCAAAGCAATGTTCACGATGGCAGATCAAGAAGCCAACGCCAAGGAGGCCATCATGAATCATCGCGGTGGCCACAACGGAGGCCCCAAGAAGAAGCCAAACGACAAATAGAGCAAACCTAAAGACAAGAAGCGAAAGGGGGACGAGAAGCGAAAGGGGACATGGAGCGTAATCGGCCTAAGCCTCCCAACGACAACGACTACAACAAGGTCATGGAAGCGGTATGTCCCTTTCACCCACGAGGAAAACATGCTGCTACAGATTGCCTCATTCTCCATAAGTTCACCGATAACTCGAAGCAGTTGGCGGCGAAGGGAGGACACGGCAAAAAGCCCGATGGAGACTACCAAGACGCTGAGCGCCAAACCAGCTACATATTCGGGGGCTCTGATGCGTATGAGTCTAAGCGGAAGCAGAAGCTTACCACTTGGGAGGTCAACGCAATCATGCCTGTGGTCCCTAAATACCTACGCTGATCAGAGGTACCCATCACCTTTAATTGATCGGACCACCCAGATCATATCGCCTTCCCCGGGAGGTATCCTATGGTGTTGGATCCGATCGTTAGAGGAAACAAGTTAAAAAGGGTCCTGGTCGATGGCGGGAGCGGGATTAACGTCCTCTTCGTCAAGACTTTGGATCAGATGAAGATCTCTCGCTCCGAGCTATGGCAGGGGTCATCCCCTTTCCACGGAGTGATCCCCGGAACGTCCGCGATACCACTCGGGCAGGTCTCGCTGCCTGTTACGTTTGGAACCAAAGACAACTATCGGACCGAGAGTCTCAGTTTTGATGTGGCTGATTTCGAGACGGCATATCATGACATCTTGGGAAGGCCGGGGATCACCAAGTTCATGGCAGAACCTAATTACCTACCTCTTCATGAAGATGCCGGGTCCCAATGGTGTAATCAGCATCGTCGGCGACGTAAAATAATCTCTAGTCTGCGACAACGAAAGCTGTGAGATGGTGTAGGCACTGGACACATCGGCCGAGATGGAGAAGATTCGGCAAGAAGTTGGATCCCTTCAGGAGGAAGGAGACATATCCGCCAAGGAGCAGGCCAAGATTTCCATCCAAGCAGCCTAAAAAAGCACGAAGATAGTGTTGGACACGTCTGACTCGGCCAAAACAGCCGTGATCGGGACAGGGCTCGACATCAAATAGGAAGACGCGCTCGTTGCTTTCCTCCGGGCAAACCAGAACGTGTTCGCTTGGAAGCCTTCGGACATGTCTGGTGTTCCGAGGGACGTGATCGAGCACTCTCTGCACGTCGACGAAAAGGCGTGACCAATCAAGCAACGCTTCAGAAGATTTGCGCCAGATCGGAAGGATGCCATTCGGGAGGAGATCAAAAAGCTGCTGGTAGCACGGTTCATCAAAGAAGTGTATCATCACGAGTGGCTAGCGAATCCGGTATTGGTGCAGAAGAAGGTCAAGACATGGCGAATGTGCATCGACTAAACGGACCTCAATAAAGCTTGTCCTAAGGATCATTTTGTGCTCCCCCGCATTGACAAAGTGGTGGACTCTACCGCCGGGTGCGAGCTCTTATGCTTTCTGGACGCTTACTCAGGCTATCATCAGATCAGCCTGAAGGAGGAGGACTACATCAAGACGTCGTTTATTACGCCTTTTGGTGCTTTCTGCTATATCACAATGCCGTTCGGGCTGAAAAACGCTGGTGCGACCTATCAACGCACCATACAACGGTGTTTTCACACTCAGCTCGGCCGCAACATGGAGGCCTACATCGACAACGTCGTCGTAAAAACGCGAACAAAGTCAGATTTGATAACATATTTGACCAAAACATTCGAGCGCCTAAGGGCATATCGGATGAAATTGAATTCCGAGAAGTGCGTTTTTGGGGTTCCATCCGCTAAATACTCGGATTTATCGTATCTCACCGGGGGATCGAAGCCAATCTCGAAAAGATTAGTGCCATCATGAAGATGAAGCCCTGTGGTCAGAAGGATGTGCAGAAGCTCACTAGATGCATCGTGGCACTCAGCCGACTCGTTTCCCGACTCGGGGAGCGCGCCATGCCTTTTTTAAGCTCCTTCGCCGACAAGACGGTTTTCAGTGGACGGCAGAAGCACAAGAAGCCTTCGAAGATTTTAAAAAATTCCTTTCTACACCACCTGTGTTGGTTCCGCCCATGCCCCAGGAGCCCCTCCTACTCTACATCGGCGCCACGACTCATGTAGTCAGCAGCGCGTTGGTGGTGGAACGGGATGAGCAAGGCTCCCTCCAGAAGGTACAACGCACGGTCTATTTCGAAAGCGAGGTATTGGGCGATTCCAAGATAAGGTACCCCCATATCCAAAAGCTTTTGTATGCCGTGCTAATCACATCACGTAAGCTTAAGCATTATTTTCAAGATCACGAGATTTCGGTGGTCACTTCCTTCCCGCTTGAAGATATACTTCATAATCGGGAAGAAACCAGGAGAATTGCGAAGTGGGCAGTCGAGCTTGGAGCCTTTGAACTAAAATTCAAGCCTCGACTAGCTATTAAATCTCAGGCACTCGCCGATTTTGTCGCAAAGTGGACAGAAACCCAGACCCCAACAGCAAAGGAAAATCTCGAGTACTGGACGATGTACTTTGACGGTTCCCTCATGCTTAGCCGCGCGGGGGCTGGGATTTTGCTCATATCTCTCTGACTGGAAAGAAGTTACGATACGTCCTCCAGATCCTATTTTCAGTCAGTAACAACGCCGCCGAGTACGAGGCACTCATTCATGGGCTGCGCATGGCTATATCGCTGGGCATACGGTGGTTAATGGTGCGCGGGGATTCCCAGCTCGTGGTCAATCAAGTTCAAAATGAGTGGTCTTGTATCGGCGACAACATGGCGGCATATTGCCAGGAGGCTCGGAAATTGAAGGACAAATTCGATGGGCTGAAATTGACTCACGTACTCCGACGAGATAACAAAGCAGCAGATGAACTGGCAAGGATGGGATCCAGTCAGGCGCAAGTCCCAACTGGTGTTTTCGTTGAGGAATTGCGCAAGCCTTCCATTAGGCTACCCACCGCGCCGGAAGAACAATAGGACAAGCAGCACGAGTCAGAGGTATTATCAATCAACCCCGGGTGGACACAGCCGTACTTAAATTATCTTCTCCATGATGAGTTGCCAGAAGATCATAGCCTCGCCGAGTGCATTACACGCCGAAGCAAAAATTACAAGGTAATCGGGGTCGAGCTTTTTTGAAAAAGCAGTTCGGGAGTACTAAGGCATTGCATATCTGAGCAAGAAGGCAAGGATCTACTGAGGGATATTCACTTGGGGGAGTGCGGACATGATGCGGCGGCAAGTTCGCTTGTTGGGAAAGCTTATCGATAAGGATTTATCTGGCCGACTGCAGTAACAGATGCGGAAGATATAGCACGCAGAGGCGAGGGCTGCCAATTTTTTGCACGACAGATTCATATGCCGGCCCAAGATTTACAAACAATCCTGATCTCTTGGCCGTTCACCGTCTGTAATCTGGACATGGTAGGGCCGCTCAAGCGAGCTCAAGGTGGATTCACACACCTCTTCGTCGCCATCGACAAATTCACAAAGTGGATTGAAGCCAAGCCAGTTGCTGACATCACGGCCGCCAAGGCACGCGAGTTCTTTCGGGACATCGTTGTACGTTTTTGCGTAGCTAATCGCATCATCACCGATAATGGCGTTCAGTTTAAGGGCAGCAGCGAATTCCAAGATTGGGGCGAGGAGCTGGCCATCAAAATCTGCTATGCCTCTGTGGCCCATCCAAAGAGCAACGGGCAGGTTGAACGTGCCAACGGATTAATCCTACAAGGACTTAAAGCGAGGATCCTCGACCGTCTAAAGCTGTATGTCACGCGCTGGGTCAAGGAGTTGCCTTCGGTCCTTTGGGGGCTCAGAACAACCCTAAGTCGAGCGACCGGGCAGACACCCTTTTTCCTAATCTACGACTCGGAAGCGGTCCTCCCGACTGAATTGAAGTTTCGTTCTCCATGGGTGCGCAACTACGACAACAACCAGTCGGACGAAGGAAGAATGGAAGACCTCGACAAGCTCGAGAAAACCAGGGAAGCAGCAATGATCCAGTCGGCCAAGTACCAGCAGGGTTTGCGTCGTTATCATCAGCGCAGTGTACGGGGCCGTGCGTTCTCTAAGGGAGATCTGGTCCTCCAAAGGAATCAGAAAAGCGAGCATAAACTCTCCCCACTTTGGGAAGGCCCCTACGTGATTGATGAAGTGACCCGCCTAGGGGGCTTATCGGCTAAAGCGAGAAGATGGATCAGACGTGCCTAATACCTGGAACATACAGCAGCTACATCGTTTTTATTCGTAAGTCTTGTATTCAAGTACTGTATAATTAGTCTCTTGTTTGACTTGCCACTCAGTCGTACACGACTAAGCAGTAAGTTGAGGGCTACACTAAATAGTGTGCGGAGTCACCGTACCCTATCGTATCAATGAAATTGTTTTCTCTTTACATGTGTTGATCGAATGTAGGTATTGCGAAAATTCTTGAGTAGTGGCGCTCATACTTGTCAAATATAACGTTTAGTCGCTCGGCACTGCATAGGGAGAAGGCCAAGTGCTTATTCCTAGCACTCGGGGGCTGGACTAGTCGGTAGAAGCGTTACACGAAAAAAGGATAAATCAAATACTCAGATAAATGAAAGATCAGAAGCATTGAGGATCAATTAAACATTCAGAAGTTAAGTCATCTACAGATTCAAGTTTCTTGCCAACATGGGGGAGATCTCCCAGAATTCCTCCATAAACGTAGAGGCCTCTTCTTCGGAGAAGGCAAATCCTTCTCGCACGGCTTCAAGGTCTACGTCGGGATAGTTCAACTTCGTGATGGCCAAAGCTTGGCCGGCGCAAGTCGTCGCTGCCTCCCTCGCAAAGATCTTGATCTGTGTGGGAGTATCCTCAAGTCGCGCCATAAGGATGCCAGCATCTGATGGCAGCTCTTCTTCAGGATAGAGATATTGGAGTACAGGAGCCACTGCTTTCAGGGTGCGGTTGCGAAGCTCGACGGCGGACTTCACCTTTTCGTCGAAGACATGGAATTGGGCCATGGTTTTTGTTGATAAGCTGCAAGACCAGTCGAATATCATAATTTAGTCGGGCCCTAGTGGGGTTGAGCCAGGGACAGCCAGAGGTGGAGAGTTACCCTCCAGCTCTTTGGTCGATCTATCTGCCTAAGAGCTAGCCCGGAAGACTTCTCCCTCCATGGCCTTCTTCCTCGCCTCCATCACCTGCTGGTTTTCCTTCAAAGCTATGTACAAAGGCACGCATGAGGGATCGATATTAAAGGAGTGTTCTATGATCACCGCAGGTTTGACACCGTTTGGCGGATCTCACCTCGGATGGTATTTGCTTCTTCTACATGGCGGAGTCGGAGTTCAGTGTTTTCTCTTCGAAGCTCCTTGATCTCACCACGAAACTACGACTTGAGCGCGTACAGCGCGTTCTCAAATTCATCACGAGACTTCAGCTAGCCTATGGCTTTATGCAGGCACAGATACTTCTGTTTGGACCTCTTGCTCATGCGCTACATGGGGACAGGAGGAAAGACCAGTCGCATTCTCTGTTCAAGACGAGAATTCAATATATGAAGGGCCTCAAGTATGCTGGTGCAGAATTTTGATATGTTTTGCAGCATCTCCCACTCCTCGACTTCCTTCTCATCATTAACCTCGTAGCCTTCCATCTCTTTCCTCCACTTCACCCGGAGACGAGAGGGATTGGCGCTGGCGGTAAGGCGAGGGATCTCCTCGATTTCCGGCTCTGAGCTTTCCGAGGCCGGGGCTGGGATGTTTCCCTTAGCCGATGAGGATCGGTGAGCAGCAGGGGATGGTGGGGAAGTAGGATGAGGTGCTACGCGCCGAGCTGGGCCCTCATCTGGAGTAGGCTCAGCTTGGGAGTCAGATCTTGGAGGGGCAGGAGCCGGCGCCTTGGTGCTATGCTTGCCTCGTAAGGTGCCTAAGATAGGTTTTCTGCAAGTATTTGAAGATCTTGAGACCCTGGTTTCTTTTCAAACAATGAAGAATGAAGTTGTAAGGGGAAACCTTCGATGGAATAAACTTGGCTCCTACCCAAGTGGCTTGACTACTCGGGGCGGAACCGGAATGCCTTCTAGCCTCTGATGTGGCCTCTGCATCAACAGTTGGAGGAGTTGGAGGGCTTGGAGATCGCCTAGAAGGAGCTGGGCTAGGCTCCGGAGCTAGGCGACGGCGGTGCAGGAGCGGGACGTCATCTTCATCGTCATCCTCGTCCGAATCCTTTAGGACGACTTCCTTGCCTTTCTTGGCTGGAGGAACATCAGCCGAGTCCTCTGCGGGATGCTTGAGCGGTGCCTCTTCGTGACTAGGAGCTTCGGGAATGGGATACATGAAGAAAAATGCGGCGCGTCCGTGTATAAAGATCGGATCAGATCAATTATGATAGGATTTCCTAAACCACAGTAAGTGGAGAAGGGGATTTTTTGCTTATCACTGGAGGAGGATACGATAGACGGTACGCGCTTGGAAAATTCTCATTTTCTATGATCGAGCCTGGGGCGAAGAGTTTGGCCACTCGGCTGATCAAAGCCTTGTGGGAGATTGGTTCCTCATTTTCCCGAGTGGAGTCTTGGAGTCCTGAGTATTCATATCCGAGATACACCCTCTCTTTGATGGGCTAGACACGGCGGGCACTGTAATTCAAAATACGCCGATGTCGGTCAGCCCCATGGACTTCAGTCTTCCAAGAAGGGGGAGCAGATCCTTGACTTGGCTCCCTTCGCTTTCAGCGAGGAGAGAGGACTAGGAGGCGCTGACCGTAGGACATTCCCCAAATAACGAAGGAAGGACTGGGGGAAGATTGGCACAGTAGAACCATTCGGAGTGCCAACCCTTGTTCGAAGTCCTCATGGGAAGATCAAAGTAAAATTTATTAGCCCCTCCCCGCATCTGGAATCCAGCGCCGCCTACGGCTCTAGGAGAAGTCTTGTTGGGAAAGGATTTGAGGAGGAAAAGGCATCTGAAGAGATCAAAGTGGGGCGCGATCCCGAGATACGCCTCGCAGATATGAATAAAGATCGCAATTTGGAAAATAGAATTGGGGTTAAGGTGAGTTACTTCAATCCCATAGAAATATAATAACCCTCGGAAGATGGAAGAGCATGGAAGGCTGAAGCCACGGAGGATGAAGGACTCGAAGGCCACTACCTCGTCGGAACAATGGGTGGAGGAAGACTCACCGGCGGCATCGCGCCATGAGACCAGCTCTTCCGAGGGGAGCTCACCGGCGGATACAAGCCTTTGCAGCCTCTGATCGGTCGTGATGGACTTCATCCACACCTTGGCGCTCTTGGTTGCTTTCGGGGCAGCGGGAGATGGAGGAGCCATTGCCGATCGGCGACGGTGGCGGCGGAGAACGCGAAGGAGGAGAACCCTAGCGGCAGAGTTCGCTGGAGAGGACGAAAAGACTGGCGCGAAAAATGGGCGGGGTGAACTGACTTCGTTCCCCTGTTCCTAAAATATTAAATGGGCCAAGTTGCGCATTTCGGGCCGAGCTTTGTCTGACGCTGGAATGCGGCCTCTTTGAGGGAGCTCGGATAACCACTCGGGTGGCCGAGTGGCTTCTTCCGAGAGGTTCGCTTAAGCATTGGATGCAGGTTTGGGAGACGCGTGCTTGTAATTACTCGGATGAAGGCAATGTCAATCGGAAATTCAATAATTATCAATTGGAGCCAAAAGATAAATGCTGAAGAAGTTTCATGGAGCTTCCAAAAGGTTTTCCATTAAAAAGCTCTTGGGCCAGATTAGATACGATCTGCGGCACATCACAGTGAGCGGGGGCTCATTGGCTCGCAGAAAAGGCAAAAGGAAAAGGGGAGGTACTACTCTGTTGGCCACTTCACATCGAGGATGGAGGTGACCAGCACATCCTTCAGAGGGGTGCGTACTGGGAAAAGTCACGGATGGCCATGCACCAGAACCCTTGTAACATCCCAAATTTTCAGAACCAAATTTGGCACGTTAATAATTTCATAAAAATGCATAATTGAAATAATTAAACTAGTTAAGTGTGGAAAAACATCATGGCATCATCTTTGCATGCAATCATCTGGAATTGGTTTGGGTCATTAATTTAAAGTAAAAATCATTGTCTTGGGTGCCAGTTATTTAAAAGTATTTTAAATAAATTTTATCAAACTTTTGAAAGAAGAAAAGAGAAAAACAATATTAGAAAATAAAATAAAATAAAAACCACTTCTCCTTACCACCGTGGGCCGAGCCTTCCCCGGCCCATCTCTTTCCTTCCCGCCCCTTCTCCCTCGCGCGTGGGCCGGCACACCTCCTCCGGTCCAGCTTGCGCCAAGCCAGCCGCGTGCCCTCTTTGGGTCCGTCGCTGACAGCCGGGTCCCGCCGCCGTGGGCCTGGGCGGTCAGGTGTTTCTTCCCCCCCTCTGCTCTCTTCCTCGAGCCTCCCTTTCTCCGATTTCTCTCTGTCTCTCGCCTCCGCCTACGCCCGGACCCGCACCTGCCTCGCCGTCACGCCTTGCCGCCCGCGAGCGCCGGCCGAATCCGTAATAACTCGCTCTGTACCGGCGTCGCCGTGCCCTTTAATCCGCCACCCACTCCCGCCAGCACCGCGAGCGCGCGCTCGGCGCGCTGCCGCCCCGAAGACCGCGTCTTGACCTTGCTCTGCCGCGCCATCGCCCTCGCTGCCAGTGCCGCCCTGGCCGCGCCATCGTTTAGACGCCGCTGTAGAGCAATAGCGAAGGTCTATCGGTGTCCTCCTCGCTCGCTGTGCTCACCGGCGACTTTAAGATCGAGCCGTTCCCGCCGAGCCGCCATCGCCTATAAAACCGGCCCTGTGCCTCCGTTGGCACCTCGCCTAGCGCCGCGCCGTGCCCGATCTTTCTTCTTGGTGAGCTCGCCCTCTTTGCTCTCTCCTCCGTCACCATCGCCTCCCCCTCACCATCACTCTCTCTCTCTCTCAGGAGACCCGGAGCGCCGCCGAGTAAGGAAGCGCGTCCCCGCCGGTTCCCCTGTTCGCCGCCGCGTCTCACCGTCGCGCCACCTCTGGGGTGAGCCTCCGACGCCGCCGAGACCATCCTTACCTTCGCCGTCGCCCCCTCTTCCTCTCCCCGCGCGGAATCGGCCGCCGGTAGCCGGCTCCGCCCTACCCCTCGCTCGAGGCCGCCTTGGCCCGAGGTTGAAGACGATGGGGGAGCTGGGGGAGGTCCCGATCCGGTTCCGGGCCGTGGGCCTCGCCTTCGTGCTGGCCCCCTACGACTCTGGTTTCGAGGAGGGCTCGGACTACGAGGAGGAGGAAGACTACGAAGATGAAGAGTAGGGTTGCGTGTTTCCTACCGCCGTTGCCTGTGGAATAGCCTGCTAGCTAGAATAAAGTTGCGCTATGTTAGGTCCCTGTGTGACTGTCTGTGTAACTCTGTATCTCGGCCTGCGTGCCATGCTTGATGTATTAAATTGTGACTCCTTTTGGGACCCGTAGTCCCCTATGTTGTAATAATGTAATTCGAAAGCAATGTATCAGTTCTGTTTATGTGTGTACTAGCCATGATCTTCTGGGACTAGTACTGTATAACACATTAGGATTCGGTCATTTAGACCGGGTTCGACAGAAGTGGTATCAGAGCCGATCGGCCCTAGGGCGTAACCCTTGAAAAATAGAGACCTAATATTTTATAAACGAAATTGTAAAATTTCCCTGTAAACTTTGCTATGCATTTTCGTAACTTACACCATTTTTGCCAAAATTGTAGATGCCGGAGTTCACCTCTACTTTTGGACTCTCCTACGGAGGTTTTGTGCGCCAGCTGCTGTTGCTGCTGGGCACCCTTGGCTTTAGCGACCCCACCTTCCATGGGGCCGTGACCACTCGCCGTGGGCGCGAGTGTTGGGTGGTGGCCGTCACTATCGCTCCCGCGGGTCAGCCGTTCACCCGAGGAGATCTTCGCTTCACCACCACTCGAGTCAACTGTTCCGACGCCATCCAGGACGTCGCTCGCCTGGCTATACACCGAGTCTGCAGCCTGTTCGCTCGCGCACTGCACCGTACCCCGTTCTGCTACTTCCCTGCTCGCCTGTCAAACGAACTGTTCGGTCACGCTCCTTCAGCCGAAGGCGAGATCGATCCGACCGTCTTTCATCTCGCTAAGCTCGTCAAGTCTCTAGACGACGCTTACACTCTCACCCGTCGAGAGCTGTACGCATCCTACGAGGCCAACCGCCAAATGGAGCAGGTCCGGAAGGAGAACCGCGAGCTCAAGAAGCGCGATTCTCGCAACCTCTTGGAGAGGGCCGCGCTTCACAAAAGGATCCGCCAGCTAGAGCGCGAGAAGGAGCGCCGTCGTAGTGCCGCTGTTGCTGCTATGGCTTCTTCTTCTGAGACTCCTACTCACCCCCCTGTTGCCAAGAAGGACGTTGGTACCTCCACCGATCCCGTGCCGGAGGATCCTGCCGACCAACTCCTGTGCTCTTTTTGCCTTACCCCCGGGGACCTTAGGCTCAACCTGGGTCCGTCGGGTATCATCGCACCTCCTCCCACTCTTGCTGAGCGCCAGCTCACCCCACTTGCTACCCGGTCCCCGCCACCTGGCTGGACCTTTGCTGTACCCATAGACGAGGACGAAGAGGACGAGGAACCTGCTGAGGTCGTCTTTGAGTCCGACTACGAGCAGGCGTAGGCTCGTAGTGTTGCACCCTTGTATCCTTTGTGTGGGTCGTTGTCACCCCTTTTCTTTTCTTTTTCTTTTGCTTTGTGTCTTGTCCGCCGCTTGCCGCGCTTTGCCGCCGCGCGCCAATTATCGGCCCGCCTCCTTAAGAAGGCTGCCTCGCCTGCGCTGCCGTCCCGCCCAGTTCTGCCGCCCTGCTGCTGCCGCCTCGCTCCCCGCCGTGCCTGTGCTGCTTCTCCATCGCCGACGATGAGGAGGAAG
>SPJY01016237.1:799678-844868 GCA_005191435.1 Raddia distichophylla
CTGCCTTGCCCCGCGTCCGCGCTACCGCCTCGCTCCCTACCGTGCCCGTGCTGCTTCTCCACCGCCGACGATGAGGAGGAAGCCGGAGATTCGTTCCCCGAGCCCTCGCCGTTCCGCGAGCCCTCGCCGTTCTCCGAGTCCCCCTCGTCGCCCACCGAGTCCGCAACGTTCCCCAAGCCCTCGCCGTCGGCCCGAGCCGAGCGAGCTCCGCCTCTTCCTCGAGGAGATGAGGCATTTCCCGCTTTGGATCACCATGGTAGCCATCCTCCTATGGATAGCAATCACCTGGTGGGTCCTGTGGTTCCAGTCCTACTAGGGTACCGGTGCCCGTTGTGTACCCTGTATCGTAGCTAGAACGCATGCTTGGATTGACGTACCGGCCTACTGTGGTACGCATCCTTTGATTGTATTATTATAAAACTGGTTGAGTTGTATGCTTATTTATCGTGCCAAACTGTATTTTAAAATCATGTTTTGGATGGAAAACGTAATTCCCCTTATGCTTATCTCGTTCCTCTCCTATCTATCAGATGGTGATCTCCCGCGTGGCTGGAAGAAGAGATGTTTCTCGGGGCCGAGGTCGTGGCAGTGCCCCAAGCCGAGCTAGTGCTTCGCGCCACTCTCCGGAGCACTCCGTCCACAGCGATCAGCGTTCTGTTGGAGGACATCCTCGTGCTCCTGCTCCTCTGCCAGCTCCACTACCAAATCCTCCACAAAATGCCCAACCNNNNCCTCCGCTAGCTCCACTGCCAAATCCTCCACAAAATGCCCAACCAAGATCCCAACCACACTCCCCCGAGCGCCAAGCCGAGTCCAACCACCCAATTCCACCACCACCTCCTGAAGAACCCACTACTAGAGAATTGATGCAGATGCATTTGTAGATGGTCCGCGACTTGTTCCGAGAGCGGAACCATCCTCCTGCTCCCGCTCCTATACCAGCTCCACCTCCTGCTCGCTCCCGCATGCACCTGCTCCACCTCCTGCTCGCTCCCGTATAAATGACTTCCTTCGTTCAAATCCTCCTAAGTTCGCTGGTTCCGCTGATGCTTTGGAAGCAGCTGATTGGTTAAAGGAGATTGAGAAGAAGCTTATCATGTTTCAATGTGGGGATGCTGAGAGTGTCCATCTAGCAGCCCATCAGCTTGTTGGGGTTGCCTTCACCTGGTGGGACACGTTCTGTGAAGCCCATGATAACCCTGATGCTATCAGCTGGGCTGAGTTTGTTGAGGCCTTCGAGGAAAATTATGTCCCTGAGAGTGTTAGGGAGGCCAAGAGAAGTGAATTCCACTCCCTCGTGCAAGGTAGCATGACCATGCACGAGTATCTCACAAAGTTCACCCTTCTGGCTCGATATGTCCCAAGGGACGTGAAGAGTGATGCGGATAAGATATACTTTTTCAAGAAAGGCATGGACCCTGAGATACGTGTCTTGATTGACTCTTCTGAATTTCCAACTTTCAAGCAAATGTTCGCTCGAGCGGTTAAGCAAGAAGAGAACCGCCGCCAGTGCCTGGTTGCCCGAAAGAAAAGAAGGGCACAACATGATGGTCACTCCGCTGGTAGTTCCCTCTTCAGGGCCAAGCGCCCTCGTGGGCATGCCATCCCTTCTCGCCCTCGCACTCAGTGGGTCCAGTCGCGACCTGCCCCACCTCCGCCTCCACTTGTTCGCACCCAAGCCTCTTCCCCACAAAAGAAAGATTTATCCACCATAAAATACTTCGCTTGCCAGCAGTTGGGACACTATGCCAGCTCATGTCCCAACAAAACTCCTGATTCCCAAGTTAAAGCTGTTGCCCTGAGATCCCCGCCTTCTGGGATGGGTCGTGGGAATTCCCAACCTGCTAGATCTGCTCCTGCTATTGGACGTGGCCGTGTCAACCACGTCACTGCTGAGGACGCCCACGCCGACCCCAACGCGGTGATGGGTAAGTTTTTTATATGTGCAATTCCTGCCACCGCTCTTTTCGACTCTGGGGCAACGCATTCATTCATCTCAACATCTTTTGTCAAAAATCATGAGTTAAAAACTGATGCACTAAAGAATCCAATGCTAATTAAATCTCCGGGGAAGACCATGAGGTCTACCTTGATGTGTCCTGGAGTTAAATTAAAAATTCAAGACGCCGAGTTCTTGGCGGACTTGGTGGTTATAAACTCAAAAGGAATTGAAGTAATTCTGGGTATGGATTGGCTAACCAAATATAAGGGTCAAATTGACTGTGCCACCAAAACTGTAAAGCTGACCAGCGAGACTGGACAGGAGGTTCAGTTCGTCGCAAATCTTTTCCCCTCAGATCTTATCACTCTCAATAAAATGGAGATGTCTTCCCTTGAAACCACAGCTGTGGTGAAGGATTTCCCCGATGTGTTTCCGGATGAGTTGCCGGGATTGCCCCCTGACCGGGACGTTGAATTTGTGATAAACCTGGTCCCTGGCACTGGTCCTATCTCCCAAAGACCATATCGCCTATCTGCCAATCTAATGGCTGAATTAAAGAAACAAATTGAAGAATTGCAAGAAAAAGGATTTATCCGACCGAGTGTTTCCCCTTGGGGAGCGCCCGTGATCTTCGTCAAAAAGAAAGACGGATCTCTCCGCATGTGCATAGATTATCGATCTCTGTGCCACCAAAACAGTAAAATTAATTAATAATGTTGGACAGGAGGTCCAATTCATCGCAAATCCTTTCCCCTCTAATCTAATCACCCTTAATAAGTTGGAGGCCTCTTCCCAGAAAACCATAGCTGTGGTAAAGGATTTCCCTGATGTGTTTCCAGACGAGCTGCCTGGAATGCCCCCTGATCGGGAAATTGAATTTGTGATAAACCTGGTCCTTGGCACTGGTCCTATCTCCCAAAGACCTTATCGCCTATCTACCAATCTAATTGCTGAATTAAAGAAACAAATTGAAGAATTGCAAGAAAAAGGATTTATCCGACCGAGTGTTTCCCCTTGGGGAGCGCCCGTGATCTTCGTCAAAAAGAAAGACGGATCTCTCCGCATGTGCGTGGATTATCGATCCTTAAATGAAGTAACAATCAAGAATAAATATCCTCTTCCCAGAATTGATGATCTGTTTGATCAAATGAAAGGAGCTTGTATCTTTTCAAAAATCGACCTGAGGTCTGGCTATCACCAAATAAAAATTAAAGATACCGACATTCCGAAGACAGCTTTCACCACAAGATATGGCCTCTATGAGTTCACGGTGATGTCGTTTGGTCCGACCAATGCCCCGCCGTATTTCATGAATCTAATGAATAAAGTGTTCATGGATTTTCTGGATAAGTTTGTGGTGGTGTTCATTGATGATATTCTAATCTTCTCTAAATCTGAAGAGGAGCACGAAATTCATCTTCGAAAGGTTTTGGAGAGGTTAAGAGAACATCAGTTGTATGCTAAGCTGAGTAAGTGTGAGTTCTGGATGAAGGAAGTGACTTTCCTTGGTCATGTAATATCTGCCGGAGGTGTTGCCGTTGATCCCGAAAAAGTCACGGCGGTTGTCGAGTGGAAACAACCTAAATCAATAAAGCAAGTAAGAAGTTTTCTTGGATTGGCGGGGTATTACAGCCGGTTCATAGAGAATTTCTCAAAAATCTCCCGTCCCTTAACCAACCTCCTTAAGAAGGAAAATAAATTCGAGTGGAATGAAAAATGTGAGGCCAGTTTCCAAGAGTTAAAAAGGCTGCTAACTTCTGCTCCGGTGCTAATCCTGCCTGATAAATGATTTTGAAATATTCTGTGATGCATCTAGACAAGGTCTAGGGTGCGTGTTGATGCAAGAAAGGAGAGTTGTGGCTTATGCATCAAGACAACTCAAACCCCACGAGCAAAATTATCCCACTCATGACCTCGAGCTAGCCGCTGTGGTTCATGCTCTAAAAATTTGGAGACATTATCTAATTGGCAATAGGACTGAAATATTCACCGATCACAAAAGTCTTAAGTACATCTTCACTCAGCCTGATCTCAATCTAAGACAAAGAAGGTGGTTGGAGTTAATCAAAGACTATGATGTGGGAATTCATTATCATCCTGGCAAAGCCAACGTGGTGGCTGATGCCTTAAGCCGGCGTTCCTATTGTAACCATCTCTTAATAAAAGAAGATCAACCTGAACTAATTAAAGAATTATCCGACCTCAACTTGGAAGTGGTTGAGGCGGGCCAAATGAATATGCTGGAATTACAACCCACCTTAATGAACCAAATCAAAGAAGCTCAAAAGGGTGACGAAGAAGTTCTTGAAATTAAAGAGAGGCTTAAAAGGAATAAGGCACCAGATTTTTCCATAGATGAAGAGGGAACCCTCTGGTTTAAAAAGAGAATCTTTGTACCAAACAATAAACCCCTTAAAGAAGTAATTTTAAAAGAAGCTCATGAAAGTCCAATATCTATCCACCCCGGAGGTACCAAGATGCATGCTGATCTGAAAACCACCTATTGGTGGACTGGAATGAAGAGAGAGATCGCTGAGTATGTCGGTCTCTGCGACATCTGCCAAAGAGTGAAGGCTGAGCATCAAAGGCCTGCTGGTCTGTTGCAACCACTCAAGGTTCCTGAATGGAAGTGGGAAGAAGTGGGGATGGATTTCATTGTCGGGTTGCCTAAAACTCAATCCGGCTATGACTCCATCTGGGTAATCGTCGATCGCCTCACCAAAGTTGCGCACTTCCTTCCTGTCCGAACCACTTACACCGGAAACAAGTTGGCTGAATTGTACATGAGCAAGATAGTTTGTTTACATGGGGTGCCAAAGAAGATTGTCTCTGACCGAGGTACCCAATTCACCTCCAAATTCCGGGACAAGCTCCACGAGTCACTTGGGACCCGTCTGAATTTCAGTACTGCTTTCCACCCTCAGACCGATGGTCAGACCGAAAGAGTTAATCAAATCCTTGAGGATATGTTGAGGGCATGTGCCCTAGCTAACCCAGCCAGCTGGGATAAGCAACTGCCGTTTGCGGAGTTTGCTTATAACAATAGTCATCAGTCAAGCATCCAAATGGCACCCTATGAAGCCTTGTATGGTAGAAAGTGTCGTACCCCTTTGTACTGGCAGGAGACCGGTGAAACCAAAGTGTTTGGTTTGGATATCTTGCAAGAGGCTGAAGAGCAAGTAAAGCTAATCCAGCAAAGGCTGAAAACAGCCCAATCAAGGCAGAAAAGTTACGCCGATAAGCGTCGACGTGACTTGAAGTTTGCCAAAGGAGATTTTGTGTACCTGCGCGTGTCCCCTCTTAAAGGCATGCGTCGGTTCCGTGTGAGTGGCAAACTAGCTCCAAGATATATTGGTCCTTTTCAAATCTTAGCCCGTAAAGGCGAAGTGGCGTACCAGCTGGAGCTACCTGAGTACCTGTCTGATGTGCACAGTGTGTTCCATGTATCTCAATTAAAGATGAGCCTTCGTGTGCCCGAAGAGCAGTTGCCTTTGGATAAGGCAGACCTGCAGCCTGATTTAACGCTTAAAGAATATCCGGTCAAGATTCTGGATGTGGCTGTGCGCAAAACCCGGAGAAAAATGTTTCGGTTTTGCCGTGTTCAGTGGAGTAACCACTCTGAGTCAGAAGCCACGTGGGAGCGTGAAGAGGACCTTCGCGCTGAGTTCCCGGAGCTGTTTCCCAAAGAATCTGAATCTCGGGGACGAGATTCTCCTTAAGGGGGGAGGTTTGTAACATCCCAAATTTTCAAAACCAAAATTTGGCACGTTAATACTTTCATTAAGATGCATAATTGAAATATTAAAACTATTTAAACCATCATGGCATCATCATAGCATATAATCCTTTTAATTGGTTTGGGTTATTAATTTCTAAAGTAAAAACCCTTGCCTTGGGTGTCAGTCAATTAAAAATATTTAAAATAAATATTGTCAAGTTTTTGAAAGAAGAAAAGAGAAAAATAATATTTGAAAATAAAAAGAGAAATCACTTCTTCTTCTCCTCTCGGGCCGAGTTTTCCCCGGCCCAACTCTCTCCTCCCGCCTCTCCTCTCTCCGCGCGGCCCATCTCCCCTGCCCAGCTCGCGCCAACGGTGTCTGTCGCTGACCGACGGACCCGCGCTCGGTCTCCCCCTCACCCTCGCTAACCGGCGGGTCCCACCGGTCAGATTCCTCTTCCCCGTCGTTTTCCCCTTCACCTCGCGAGCGCGTCTCTGCTCTCGGCTCGCTCTCGCTCTCCCCGTTGCTCTCTTCCCCGCTCCTTCTCTCTTCCCAGTCTGCGCGTCGCCGCCTGCGCGTCCGGTAGGACCGCCGCGCCCGTCGCCTCCGCCTGCGTCCGGACCTGCGCCTGCCTCGCCGTCACTCCTTGCCGCCCGCGAGAGCCGGCCCATTTCCACGCATTAAATCACTCCGTACCGGCATCGCCGTGCTCTTTACTCCGTCGCCCGCTCCCACCTGCGCCGCTGGCGCGCGCTCGCGCCACCTATTCCCCCGGAGACCGCGCCCTTGACCGCTGCGGCCAATCCCCTCAACCTTCAGTGCCTCTGCAGCGCCGTCGCCTCGCCGCCGCTATTGATCAATAGCGAAAGTCTTTCGGTGCCTCCCCGCTCGCTGTGCTCACCGGCGGCATTAAAGCTCGAGCCGATCCCGCCGAGCCACCTTCGCAAACCGGCCCTGTGCCCTCCGTTGTCACGTCGCCTAGCGCCGCGCCGTGCTCGATCCTTCTTCTTGGTGAGCTCACCCTCCTTGCCCTCTCCTCCGTCACCATCGTCTCTCCCTCACCATCACTCTCTCTCTGTCAGGAGTCCCGGAGCGCCGCCAAGTCTAAGAGGCGCCGCCGCCAGGATCCCCTGCTCGCCGCCGCCTCTCACCGTCGCGCCGCCGCTGGGGTGAGTCTCAGTCACCGCCGAGACCCTCTTTGGCATCACCGTCGCTCCCTCTTCCTTCCCCCGCGCGGAATCGGTCGCTGGCGGCCGGTCTCGCCCTGCCCCTTGCTCATGGCTGCCTCGGCTCGAGGAGGAAGACGATGGGGGGGAACAGGGAGGGAGCCCGATCCGGCTCCGGGCCGTGGGCCTCGCCCTGTGCTGGGCCAACCGGCTTAGCCGGATGGTCCTTTTTATTTTCAAAAACGAATTCAAAAGGTTCTAATAGAAAAGATTTTGTATAATATATCTAAGGCCCTTCCAAAAATTCTGTAAAAATTCTCAAAAGTACCTTGCAGCAAGTTGGGTTTTACAAAAATACTAAATCGATTTTGCACCCTTGTACCACTGCATCTCTATTGAATCGAATGCTTAGGTTCATTATTTCATGTGCATGCCAAATGAATTAACATCCTTTTCTTTAAATAAAATGCATAAAAACATTTTATGCCTGATGTACTGTTATTTTCATCTGTATGTTTGGATCGTGCTCGAGTAGGAGGCCAAGGTGTTGTAGACCCGTCCGACGTCGCTGGTTGTTCCTACCCGTCGTCCGACCAAGGCAAGTCCCTCCCTTGACCATATTGTGAGCCATGTTGTCCCGCTTTAAAAACGATTTATTAGAGATTGAAAACCTGCATGCTAAATTAAAAAGTAAAAATGCCGTATTTACTAGATATTAGTTATGCAACCTAGATAATCATGGTAAGACTAGTGATAGGCTTAAACCATAGGGACTCACAATAAATCTTGGGTATATAGTTACATTCCATTGATGTTAGGAAAAATGCTTAAAAATGATTTCTATCGCGATGACATTATAACCCTTGTGTGTGAAAATAAATGTTGTGAGAAGGAATGGTTTGAGAAAGATTTCAAGAAATGGTTTGAGAAAGTATGCGCATTGAGGGCAATGCCATGGGCTAGAAAATGAATTTTTCTCTCTTCCCCTAAAAATACTTCCGACTAGGGAGAGACTTTTGCCGGTTCGGTGCAAGAAGGCACCATGTTGAGAAAATGGGGCTAAAATATCGTCTCTCTTCTAGTTTAAGGACTGTTCATCCTATGATCCTACGAACTGAGCCATACCGTACGACCTCGAGCCCTGTTATGGGACGGGCTTAGTTGTTAGCCGAAAACCCTGACGGAGGCTCCCGGCGGTCACCGTTAGTGTTTGAGTCTAACAGCTTCGTGGCGAAACATCCCTGGTGCGTAGCCTCTCGAGGGTAAAGCGTACCCACTCTGCAGAGTTAAAACTATCATGGTAGTCGTGCTCGCGGTTATGAGCGTGCGAAGGGACTGTTCATATGGTAGCTCTTCTTTTCCAAAAAACGGGGATTTTCAAAAAGGATTTGGAGTTGAGTAAAAGTTTTTGAGAAAGAGTTTTGATCTTGAGATAGGTACTGCTTGTATCATGAATTGGGTTCGGCCTATCATGAATTGCTCGCACGGTTGGACCTAAACCCTGTTCCGAGTAATTCCCCGTAACGGGAAGAACTGAGGAAGAAATTCGCTATGGCTGTGGCCAATTGACGAGAGAATTTGAGAATGAGCCCCTAAAAGAAAGATTTGGGATTGAAAGCTTTCTGAGTATTGCTTTTATAAAATTAGGAAAAATAAAAGTGCATTTCTGCAAAACTACCCAAGCCTCTCACTTGTACTAAACCCCATCCGCACATATTCCCGACTTGCGAAGTACCTTTGTACTCACCCCTGTTTTTCCCCTCCCCTCTTTAAAAATTTCAACAGCCGCAGAGCTCCCCTACGACTCTGCTTTCGAGGAGGACTCGGACTACGAGGAGAAGGAGGACTACGAAGACGGAAGAGTAGGGTTGCGTGCTACCTACCACCGTTGCCTGTGGAATAGCCTGCTAGCTAGAATAAAGTCGCGCTATGTTAGGTCCCTGTGTGACCGTCTGTGTAACTCTGTATCTCGGCCTGCGTGCCGTGCTTGATGTACTAAATTGTGACTCCTTTTGCGACCCGTAGTCCCCTATATTGTAATGATGTAATTCGAAGGCAATGTATCAGTTCTGTTTATTGTGTGTACTAGCCATGATTTTCCGGGACTAGTACTGTTTAACACAATGGGGCCCGGTCATTTAGACCGGGTCCGACATGGCGTGACTAACGTTAGTAAGCAACCAAACGCCTACCTAAGCACTTGTGGCACGACTAAAGTTCGGTGTGGCTCAGTTAGGCAACGAACCAAACAGCCCCTTACTCTTTAGATGTGATTCATATTAGGGAGAGACAGCGACTTTCCCTAGTGCGGATTAACATCGCTAATACCATGTTCATTACCCAGTATTTCTTAAACTATGTTGTTTAATTACTAAAGATGCATACTTATTAGATTGCAGGGGTCCATCGCTCTCCCTTGATCTTCCGTTGTGATAGCAGAAAGAGGAGAAAAGATTTCGAGTCTCACCGAAAAGGGAAGAAAAAAGACTTGGAAGCTGAATGCAGAGCAATGCACTGCATCTGGATCTTTTTATACACGGAGAAGTTCAAAGGGCGTGCCTCGCTATCCGTTCTGAACACAGTAAAACCATCATGGCGATGGGACAGAAGTGGGTGTGGTTGCGCTTCTCGGCCGAAGCGCGTAACGCTTTGGCTGTGTGAGAAGGGCGCGAAAACTCTTTGCCTTCCCTAAAATGGGCTTGGGCCAAATAAGCAAAGGGCGATCCCCTTAACATGCATTTTTAACACGCCTCCAATGGTGGTATTGTGTTAACATTGAGCCTAATTCGGCCTCGGTACATCCTAGAGCGCATATGACCGGAAGCGCCACATTAAAAAATATTTCTCGTCATACCCCATGTTGGGTCACTAGCCAGCTTTGTATGTTAAAGGTTGGGTGTTGGTAAAATTTGGGTATAGTTTCGGAGGTATGCCTTTTTAAGGTTGCCAGTTGTATACCGTTACCCGAATACAAATACCTCTCGGCTAAACTGCATCCAATCGGTACGCCCTTAAGGGTCGACATCTAATCCCTTCTCCGGTTGGGACAGGTACTACTCGGCTGAAAGATGCGCCCCATGTTGGGCCTAGTGCTGGTTCTTACAAGTTAAGGCCGGGCATCTGATGCTGGCATTCTTTGAACGCGTAATTTACAGCATGCTGCAAGATGAAAGCTGTGATTGCGTGGCTAAAGGCATGCCCCATGATGGGTCGGTTGCTGCTTTCGCAATGCGAGGGTAGATGCCAAGTAGTCGAATTTATTTGTTGAGGTGACGTGCCCAATGGACCGAAAAAGCTGGAGTTTTGGTATTGCCGATCCAGGCGTTGCTTTCAACACGAAAAACTTGAGATTTCTTAAGTTCTTTACAATCTCTTTTCAGATTACAGGAGACATTGGCGAAACCAGTCGGCTGGACATCTGGCTCGATCGTAAAGCACTCGGGGGCTACTTTGGACTACGTGGGCCCCAGGTATCCTCTAGAAGGCCCACGAGGAAGCAGATGGGGGATGACCCAAGTCGGCTGATCAAGATAGATACCACTCGGGTTACGCATAACTTGGGCACCAAGGATATTCCCGAGGATATAGCTAAGCTCCATGTAATTAGGGGATTAATACTTGCATATCATGCATCGGTCTAACCGAATCTGGTACCATGTACAGCGTGCCGCCATGTAACTCTATCCCCCTGCACTATATAAAGGGAGGGGTAGAGGCCATAAACACATCATCCAACACAATCATCATCATCATCAGACTAGATCATATCTCATATACTGCATCCCGCATCACCTTTGTCATCTATGAATTCACACAGAGGTATAATCCAAAGCACAGGAGTAGGGTATTACCTTCGAGTTGAAGGCCTGAACCTGTATAAATCCCTGTCTTGTGCTACCATCTGGTTTGGTTATTGAGCGCATCCCCGTAACAAATTCATTGCCGACGGTGACCCTCGATTAGCCACCAGTCGATAGTACCTGTCATCGGAGTATTTAAAATAAATTCTATCATGCCGATTGGCAGGGGCTGCTGAAAGCTTATTTATCCCCCGGCCTTTTCGTTGTGTCATTGACCTCCAAATGGCTCCCTCCCTTGACTCCTCATCTCCCTCGTCCAAGCCCCCCGCCTCGGCCCTCCGAACCCCCTCCTCACCTCTCTCCTCGCCATCCTCACCTTCCTCCTCGCCATTCTCACCCCCCTCCTCTCCATCCTGACCTCCCTCACCCACCACCACCTCCTCCTCCTCCTCCTCTTCATGTCGACGGGTGAAGAGGAGTCATGCAACAATTTTCACAGTTTTTGTAACTGCGGCTGCCACACCTTTCTTCTTCCCAGAGGCCATCCTGCAAAGAAAAACGCAATAGTAGCATTAATACAAAATAAACATTGATGAATTGTACAAAATAAGCATTGAAATGAAAAATAATGCTAATAAATGACACGTACAATCTAAAGTAAGCATCATCTTGGATATCGTTCGGGTCTATGCCAATTATATCATCCTCGTCATCCGAAGTGTCATCCCCCTTCCTCTTCTCCTCTTCGACAGGTTCAATTGCTTCCTCCTCATTCAAAGGTTCAATTGCTGCCACCTCAATCAAAGGTTGGTTTGCTAGGCTGTCAAGTCCTATCCCAATATCCACGTGAATCTCTCCTGGCAAGCCATCCTCTCGAAACAGCACATCTACTATTGTCGCAAATGGAATATCCTCATCTATCAGTGCAAGTAATTTATCCGGAGGATTGGTTTTGAATACAACCTACAAAGAATTGTATTTTGGGTTTGGATAGGTGAGATAGTACACTTGCTCGACATGGTTAGGAAGAACGAATGGGTCAAAGCGAAAATTTGATAAATTGTGTCTGACCTCAACAAGAGCAAGTTCGGGAGTACGCTCGACCCCAGAAACTAGGTGAAACCAATAGCAACGATACAGGACTAGAGATAGATCATTACGACCATCATAAGATATCTTTATGATTTCCTCAATTATCACGTAATATTCTGTTACATCTCCATTCCCCCATAACATAACTTACCATACCCGTATTTACAGTTGTTAAATTGGCTTTGGCCCCCTCGGTTGTTTTAGAGCGAAATTGGTACCCACTGTCATCGTAGGTACGATATGATCTTATGGAACGTCGACATCGTTGAGACATCTGACGGAGATCATTATGTATGCTAGGATGTTATCAACACTGTAAAAAAATTGAAAAACCCTGAACAAAGAAGCTACGATTTTACTACACGTATGAAGTTGGAAATAATATTGCTTACGTGGTAGAAAAACCAGGTTAAGAAATTCCGGTCTCCCGCACGCCCATGACGTTTCAAATACTTAATTTGGTCGGGATTAGGTGATCCCGGCCATTTTCACTCCTCTTATATGAATTGTCTGCCCAGATGTGTCAAAGACATACACAGAAATAGGAACACGTACAAGTGGAAAGAATGTGTTGATGATGGGAATAACAAAAGAGTTAAGTACACTTACTCGACATATCCCTCTGTTTCCTCCATTTGATCATAAATATATATTTGTGCAACAATCTTCTCGTCGGGTGTTAACTCACGTTAAGTGCTTCTCCCCACATATATGCCTTGACCACAGAAGACCTTGTGGCTCGTCGCGACTCGGTGACGCACTCTTTTACATATTAGAGCATGGGTGTTGACATTATTCTTCTCGGCGAAGTATTTCGATGTGAAATGCGATATCTCATGAATAAAAAAGCCTCTGCAATACTTCCTTCGACACGCGCCTTGTTCTTAACTTTCGCTCCAACGGTCTTCAACATATGTTCCACAAAATATATCCACCAGTATTGTACGGGGCCTCCAATCTTCGCTTGATACAGTAGATGCACGAAAAGGTGCAGCATAGGGTTAAAAACCCTGGAACAGAAATCTTCTCCAACTTAATTATTATCACAACTATATCCGCCTCTAGCTTGACCATTTTCGACTCACTCACCTCCATCACACAGATCTACCAATAGAAGAAGCTCAGCTCGGCCAATGTTCTCCATATGTCATCTACATATCCACGAAACACCACGGGAACAAGACGCTCCATGAATATATTGTAGTCATGGCTTTTCATACCGTTTATCTTTCCTTGAGCAAGATTGACTCCTCTTTGGATGTTTGCCGCATACCCATCAGGAAATTTAAGATTAGTCTGAAACCACTGAAGTACCTGCCTCCGTTGTGCTGGTGTTAAGCAATACCTCACCCTTGGTTTTCGCTGAGATGTATCGCTCATCTCCATTTCAGGCCTATCGCATATCATAGCTCAATCTAAACATGCTTTCACGGTGTCCCTTTCGTCCTGTCTATGATATCAAAGTTTGTGATACTGATAGACTCGCCCATGTTCTTTTCTTGATGCATCACCTCAACATTGTGAGGTAGCTTCAAGTCCTTTGCATACGGCAAGCTGTAGATGGAATACTTATAGGTCCAGATATGCTCCACACCAAACCCTTCGTAGCCGTCATTTGTATCTTTCAATCTGCCATGCCAAGCCACAATGTCCGCAAGCCCTTGACGCACGGATGGATTATCCCTAACCACTTAACCTTTTTGAAATGCATTCAATTGTTTTCTGAAGAGGTGGCCACGTGGTAGAAATCGACGATGGCGGTCAAACCAGCATGGCTTACCACTGTGTTGAAGCTGGAAAGCTTGTGTGTCATCTAAGCAACATGGGCAAGCCCATGCGACCGTGTGATCCATCCTGAGAATATGCCATACGCCAGGAAGTCATGGATCGATCACAGATAGGTGACGCGCATAATGAAAGTCGTATTTGTTGCTCTATCGTATGTGGCTACCCTATTTTCCCACGGCTCCATCAACTCCTCAACCAGTGGCTTCATGAACAAGTCCAGTTTTTTGTCAGGACTAGGAACAATTAGATATCGAAACATGTACTCTTGTTTCACGAAAAGTGATGGGGGAAGGTTGTACGGGATGCTGAAAATCCGCCAGCAAGAGTATGACTGTGCACTTGTGTTGAACGGTGAGAAACCAATCCGTCGCAAGACCAATACGGACATTCCTTGGATCTCAACCAAAATTAAGATACTTTCGATCAAAGCTCTTACAAGTTTCCGCGTCTGACGGATGAACCACAAGATCTGGCCTCTTACGTGCCCACCTTATGCCATCTCATATGCTTCATAGTTTTCTCAGACATGTACAGCCTTTGGATGCGTTGTGTAACTGGGAAATACCATTGGGTTTTCCTCGTAGTCTTGATCTCTTGCATCATACCATCCTCATTCTCCACATCAAAATATCGAGAATCTCCACAGTGGTCACAATGGGTCTTGTCGGCGTCACCCTTCCAGAACAACATGTAGCTGCGATGACAATAATCTATCTTAACGTACAACATTCCTAGACCTATGAGAAGTTTCAATGACTCGTACCAACTTGTTGGCGGCTTGCCCCCTTCAAGAAGAAGATCATAAATTAGCTTGATGATGCCCTCGCAACAGTCAATTGAGAAGTTGTGCCTTGACTTTATTGAGATTAGGCGCACCACCGCAGCGAGGACAAACACCTCGGTTTTCTCATGCAATGGCTCCAGGGCGGCTGATAAAAGGCCAAAGAACTGGTCTTGCGGTGGGATAGATTCCTTCCATGAGTGTGGCTCTGGCATTTCATGCTACTGGCCAAAATCATCAAGCATCTCATTCATCCTATCTACTTCGTTAAACCCTTCATCGGCACCAGACGGTTGACCCACATCTCTAATCGATCGAGTTCACTTGCCCTCCCCATGATCAGTCCACATGAGATAATTTGGCTTGAAATCACACTTGCACAGGTGATTCTCATTTTCCTCCCAAGTCCTCCACTTCAGGTTACTGCACATGGCACATGGGCATCTCACCTATGCGGTATCACGGTTCGGTACCGATTAGAAAGCATTCCTCACAAATTCCTTAGCGTTCACGGCCCACTCCACCGAATGTCTATCATTCTTCTGCTAACCGGCGCACATCCAACTCCGGGACGATTGCCTAAGCTTTATGAACAATGCATGCATGAGGTTTAGTGTTTGTAGGTCAGGATAGGTCCTAAACTAACCGACGAATGAGCCCACGTGCGCAACCATTGTGGTGCGTGCGGATTTTAGAAAAATTTTGGCAGCATAACACCGCTGAGCCCCCTGTGCACATACAGCTAGGCCTAGCCTAGCACTTATGTTGTGCACGCAGAGCTCAACGGGGTTACGCCACCGAAATTCCTCCTCAAATCCAAGTGCACTACAACGATCGCGCGAATGGGCCCGTTCGTCAACTGTCCAAAAAGTATGGACAATTTGGGAGCGTGATCACTCCTCGTAATAGGATCCAATGAATCACCATCCGGAACCCTTAAGAATCATACACTCCCGAACGGGTCACGTACGACTATGCATGACACACATGCATGAATAATATGTCACAAACATATGTGTAGCTAGATGACCACGTAAGCATATCACACAAACACGAGATATCATAATTACAAGTTAATTAACCAAGATCGGCGGTTTAACTATTTCAACAAAAACCATCAACACTACCATTTAACATCACATAGCGAACGTATAAATATCATGGCGAGATGTTACCTTACTACAAATCGTATTCTGTTCACGAGCCTGCCGGATAGGGGCTTCGGCGGGTCAAAGGCGTGGGTCAGCTAGATAAACCAAAGGGGAGGGGCGATGGGGGCAAAACCTTCTCGGGATGGCGGGGCGGCGTCGAGCAAGCACGCGGGCCACCGGCGACGAACAAATGGCACGCGACAAGCAAAGGGCGGCAGCGGCGGCGAGCAAGTGGCAGTAGCGGCGACAAAGTGGCGCGTGATGAGCTTGGGACGGTGGTGGTGAGCAAGTGGCGAGCAAGTGGCGCGCAGCGACTCAGGTCCGGCGATGGCGAGGTAGGGCTAGTGGCGTCGAGCAACTGGCGGCGGCGTGGCGGTTGACCAAATCGCGCAATAGTAAAACGTAAGGCCAAGCCACGTCCAGCTGGGAGGATAAGTCCAAGCCACGTCCAGCTGGGAGGATAAATACACAGAGATCGACTTCCAAAACCCCTCTGCAGGACTGCACAAGCTTCGAATAACTCAAACCAAACCAACCCATCAGATTATTATTAACACATAAGACTACCATGTACGATCTTCCTCCCCTCCCATGACCGTGGGAGCAGCTATCATGATAGTTTTAACCTTTACAGAGTGTAGCACACTTTGCCATAAGCCTAGTGTTATTTTTATGTCATAGCTCTTCCTTTGTACCCGAGACCAAGTAACGATACAAAGCGATTTATTATTTCATTCTGTTAACACCGATACCCCTCTAAGGTTTTGACACTACGGGTCCCCCTCTTAAGCCAATGGACCGCAGCCTGATCCTTTCAAAGTATTGTGTGCTAACAGTTTTCCCTAACTATTAAGCGAGGACTAGCACATGTTGGCCAACACACTAGAGCTAGCACTTGTGGTTGCGCTTGCATGGTTTGGCCGGATAAGCACACGTCAAGGGTCCTTAAACCAAGATGGCTACCTACACCACAATTCTCATTCCACAAAACCACCCGACTTGCCACCTTTAGTCAACACACGCCACATAAGTTTTAGTTGATTAGGTTATTAAAGTAACTAAGCACCTCCAATTATACCAAGTCAAAATAATAATTAAATGATGAATAACCTAAACAACTACCAACCCACGGGCACTAGCAACAATGCACAAGGATAGGCTAGGAAATACTAAGGCAGCAATAAATAGCTAAATTCACAGGGTAGATGCCTCAGTGTGAATATAATATGATTCTAACCCTTCCCTTCATTTCATGCAAAAGAAAAGTACATAAAACAATTAATCGGGTGAGTTTTGCAAAATAAGAGAGCAAGATGCAATCTATCTTGTCTTGGTAGTACTCCAGGTCTTGGGTCCTCCTTAGAACTGTTCCTGGAAAATCCCTGAATAGTGCACGCAGGTGCGATCTACATGTAGATACAAATGCATAAGAACAGAAATATTTTCAACAGAACATATACCTCAGTAAAATATATAACAATTTAGGTTATTTATGTGATTTAATGGATCTGGAATCATCCAATTTGGAGTGTGGATGCTCCCGAAACAATTCCCGTATGTTTTGGATAAATGAGAAAATCTTGAAAAAGATTAAACCAGTTAAACCGAAGAAAACTGGTTTAACCGATTGAACCAACCGAGCGGGCGAGTGGCAACGGGGACTGAAGGGGACACGTGGTGGCCTCTGGATGGCTAGCGTAACGCGCGGGCGACACGGCTGCGCGCGTGGCAGCGGCGGCGACGCGGCGACGCGACTTCACCACGTGGTGAGCAACGATTGGGCGGCGGTGCGACGCAGGCGGGAGCGGGCGTGGGGGCGATTGGTGGCGATGGCCAGTGGCGGGCCGACGCGTGGCGTGGTAGGGTGGACACGTGGCGCGGCGGGGGCGACACGCGCACGGGCGCAGGCCAAAGGCCGCGGGCGGTGCCAAGTGGCGGCGAGGGGTTTGGCGGTGGGTTTTGCACAGCGGGGCACAGCGGGCGAGGCAGCTGGCGGTGAGGGCTGCACGGCGGCAGCGCAGCAAACTCTGGCGAGCTTTTCTGGGAGATTTTCTTGGCCAAATATTGCAATCCATATACCCATCTTGATCATCTCGACGATTTCTACACAATGGCGTCGTCTACACTCGGGTTTAGGCAAAGCACATGGAGAGATATCTGAAGAACTCTTCGGTAGCTAGGGTTTGAATCTAGGGTTTTCACAAGTTGGGGACTTGAGGGGGTCTTGGGGGGTATTTATAGTTTGAAGGACGACCTAGATCAGGCCCTTAAGGTGGGTAGACTTTGAATTGGGCTCAAATTCTAATCCTATTAGGTTTAGGACTCTCCCAAATTTGGTAAAGAGTAAAATACACAGGCGGTCCCTAAACTATTAGTCGATTCTCATCTAGGTTCCTAATCTATGAAACTGCAGCTTTGGGTCCTTAATCTTTTTAACTAGGTCCATCCCGATCCAAACTTGCCACGTGACAACCCTATTGCTAACGTGGTGCTGACATGTCACGTAAAATACTTTCAAAAAAGGAAAAATAATAAAAACATAAAAATACGTGGAAATCATTTAAAACATTTAAAAAATAAAAAATTTCAAATGTGGAAAAATTATATAAAAATCATAAAAATGCAAAAAACCAAACAGGAAAATCATTAAAAACATATAGAAAATATCTACAAAATCATAAAAAATTAATTAAAAAATGAAAAATCATGAAAAAGAAAACATATGTAAAAATCATAAACATATTAAAAAGAAACATAAAGACGGTGTGGTCTCCTTTAATCCCTCCATAGTTGAACGGGGCGTATGGGAGCCCTCAAGTGCTACTTTTTCCTAATTTTTTTATGAATGTTTCAAATTATTTTACTATTTCCCGTATTTTTATGATTTCTGATTTTTTTTAGGATTTTTCTGAATTTTTTAAGTAAGTTATGTGACATAGACGACCATGTCAACGCCACGTCAGTTCTAGGGATGTCACATGGCAGTTTTGGACTGAGACGAACCCACTTAAAAAGATTAGGGACCCAAAATTGCAATTTTGTAGATTGGGGACATGGATGAGAATCGAGTAATGGTTTAGGGACCGTCCGTGCATTTTACTTTTTGGTAAATACCTAAATCCATGAATTTTGGCTTGGGCTGCTGTCCTAGCACAAGATTGGGCCTCTAGAGTCTCTCCTCCAAGTTTGGATTAGGTTCTCCCACGTTTGCTAATCATTTCATGGGTTTAACGAGCTCCCGGCAGAACGACAACACATCATGGGATCATGAGCGAGCTAGCCTTGGGTTTTGGGCTTGAAATTTGGAGGGTGGCTAAATAATGGCTTCTAAGAATTACTGGATTTTTTCCAGAATTTTTCTAAAAGGTTTTATAGGGTTTTGGTTTAAACCTAATTTAAAATGGTTTAAATGAGGATTTTGTATATAACAATTCCCCTTTATTTTACTTTTATGGTTTTGAAAATATAAGTGAAATACGATAAAATAGAGGATGTCACATTCTACCTAAAACAAGTTTCTTTAAAAACTAGGAAAAATCTTAAAATTACTTCCCTCGACCGATTTGTATACACAGTTGACGTTACTTACGCGGCCCAACTTTAATCATGGCTTATCATTCACGACCGCATAGTCAAGGTCGTCGATCGAGAGAGAGCTAACTCCGCCCCATCGTGTCTAAAAATTTCACTTTGTGCGTGTGCGAGCATGAGTCTCTCTCGACCGCTAGGATAAAGCGGTGGAAAGAGAGCAAATTAACCCCTATCCACCGCGTCTGGATCGAATTTCATTTCACGGGAGTAGCTAACACGGGTCTCTCTTGGCCGCTAGGAATTAAAGAGTGGTTGGAATCGACTAACGTCATTGCCTAGACGCATGCATGTGTAGTGGGGCCAGAAAGAATTAAGGAAAGTAGCACTTACCCAAAAATTAAACAAGTTTGTACTTAACACGATTGCTTGAGAAACGGGACCAGTCATGCGTTCCCCCGGCGAAACGGTGTCTTGTCTATTGATGACTACTGGCAAGCGTGCACATGCAAAGCACGTCGGAGCAATGTTGATATCAACAATTTGTAGAAAAAAGTAACATTTAGGACACGTGGAATTTTCTCTATTTGTCTATATCTATATGGAGCAGGTGTAGGAACATTCTTTATTGCATTAATTATCTCATTCGGTTGATATTAACGTGACTCATCTCATGAAACATCTGAACATGCAAAATTAAATAAAAGTTAATCAATATATATATAGATTAATTAACGGGTGCAATAACATGCAAATAATTATTTTTATTAACAGAACAATTCTATACATGGATGTACGCATAAATACATGTGACATTTACTCATTTTATTAAAAGTAGCGGTGCGTTCTCTCGATGGGCTGGTCTGGTTGTAAATTGTAATTATATATGTACGTGCATCACAATTGTTATTTACCACGCTGCAAGCTTAATTAACAGGTTGTATACATCCGCACGCATTGACATGGAGAGAAGGATACTTGAGCGTATTCTTAAGAGAGCTATGTAATACTCCTACTTTTATAGGGAGCCCTAAATTTTTTCCACCGCGCGGCCCAGGCAGACGTTTCATATGTATGAGTATGTATGATTGGGGCGTATGTGCCTACCCCCGCCCTATTTATAGTGTTACCGTGATAGTCTGTTAGTTCTAGTTTAGGAAGAATTAGGAAAAAATATTATTATTAGGAAAATTTATAATGGGAGAATGAAAATTAATCCCGTGTATATATGGGCAAGAGTCCATGGTCTCTACGGGTGCTAGTCTGTCAGTTCTAGTTTATGAAGAATTAGAAAAAATTAGAAAGATTTATAATGAGAGAATAAAAATTAATCCCATGTATATGTATATATATGATTAAGAGTTCGTGTTCTATACGTATCGAGTTGTGGGTAAGAGTCCGTGGTCTATACATATCGAGTCAAGAGTCCGTGATCTATACGTATCGAGTCAAGACTCCGTGGTCTCTACATATATGTATATGTAGGCAAGGGTAAGAGTCTGTGGTCTATACGTATCGAGTTGTGGGCAAAAGTCCGTGATCTATACGTATCGAGTCAAGAGTCCGTGGTTTACACGTATCGAGTCAAGAGTCCGTGGTCTCTATGTATATGTATATATGGGCAAGAGTCCATGGTCTATACGTATCGAGAACCTGTGGTATATACGTATCAAGTCAAGAGTTTGTGGTCTCTACGTATATGTATATATGGGCAAGAGTCCGTGGTCTATATATATCGAGTTATAGGCAAGAATCCGTAGTCTATACGTATCAAGTCAAGAGTTCATGGCCTATACTTGATAGCAAACTTCTGAAAATTATGGTTGTTGGATGATGGATTGAGGAAATAGACGGATGTGATTTGTAGTTGGATCTAGGCCAACTGCTCAATTATAGAGTAGTTTAGATTTAGATACGGTGTTTTTACAAAACTAGGTAATGGCCTTTGGCATGGGTAGAGATGGCAATGGGGCCTCGATCCCCGATTCCCCGTGGGGAATTCCCTTGTTAGGGGATGGGGACGGGGAGCTTTCTTTCCCGCGGGGATGTAAACGGGGAAAATTCTTTCCCCGTCGGGTAAACGGGGACGGGGATGGGGAAGCATCCCCCATCCCCATTCCCCGCGAGGCCACGTTAATCTTGCATGTGATGATGTTTTCATGTAATAGTTAATGATAAAAATAAATAATGACCTTGTCAAGTGATCATCCAATGTATATATGTGATCATTTTGATGCATATATGATGATTTATTAACTATGAGAATACATATATATGATAATGTTTTGTACTAATAGCAAATACATACATATTAGATACAATTTAAGTGGGGACGGGGATCCCCGTCGGGGATTTATTCCCCACGGGGACGGGGATGGGGAGAAAATGTCCCCCGCGAGCATTCACGGGGACGGAGATGGGGAATTTTTCCCCACGCGGGGACTGGGATGGGGAGCCATTCCCCGACGGGGAATTCCCCGTTGCCATCCCTAGGCATGGGCACCGGACACCTAGTTTTTAAAAACAACATAGGCACGCGTATTTTTAAAGGGGGCGACTACACGACGGTATCCCGTCGGGATCGTCTTCCGCACTCGCGCCTCCTCCCCCTCGCTCCGCCTCTTGCTCAGCACACCCCCGCCGCCCCCGCCGCCTCCTTCCTCCGCCCTGGCCGGCGGCACCCTCGCCGCCAGCCGCTCCGCCGCCCCAGCCTCCCGCTGCCGCGCCGTCGCCGTCCACCCTAACCCGAGGGACGTCGGCTAGCTTTTTATATTAATCTGCTTTTATATTATTAGATATATATTGAGTCAGTTTGTATCTAGTCCGTGCCTTGCACGATAAGTCTAGTCGGTTAGTTATTTTAGATAACTAAGAGATAGAGTCCATGTCAAGTTACCGGATTAGCCGGTGCGTCTTTAGTACAAATAAGAGCTGCCGTGCAGCACGTAAGGGACCTCTCTCTCTTTCAATCAATAATACAATCTACTATTTCGTCTACTTTTATCTTTGTGCCATGAACTCGATCGATCCGATCGTATCGATGTTCTAAGTGCAAATGCCGGCGTCTACTGTCTCGACTAAGATCGATCTTCTCGCCGTCAACTCCCTCGGTAGGGACTGCCTCGGTTCAGTCCGATCTCCTCGCCGTCGGCATCGGAATACTATCTCTTGGCGTCATTGCTGCGCATCGCCGTCCGCCGGAGGAGTTAGATTTCGCCAAGTTCTATCGTCTCATCGTCTCATCGTTAAGCCGATCGTCAGATTATCTTCCAAGTTATCGGTAAAGCGCTCATCGCTTCGCTGGCGACTTGTCTGCTCCATCGGTTCGACGTCTCATCGTTAAGCCGATCATCGGTTTATTTTTCAAGCTATCGGTAAATCTTTATTGCTTCGCCGGCAGCTTGCCTATCGGAAACCTTGCCGATTGCAAAAGGTCAAATCGACTGGCACGTCCTCGCAAAGCCCGATCCCCTGAGTTCGGCTGTAGTAGGTGCCGGGAAACCACTTTTCCGCGTCAACAGAGGCGACGAAGGAGGTGGCGGCGTAGAGCTGCCCTGAGGCCTCCTGGGGTCCGCTCCGTCGCCGTCGTCCTCCACCGGGCGTTTCCTACTAGCGCAGTCAACGCGCGGGGGCTGGTCCCGTATCGGGAGGGGGCGAGCTCCCGCTAGATGGCTGGTCCTATGGCCTCCATCGGCGGGATCTCAGTCAGGAGCGTGAGGCGGTCTGTCGGTGCACATTCGCACAGCGGGACGATAGCGGTAGGCCGGCAGCGACCAATGGAGGATTGCGGGACTAATCCCGCAACCCAGGTGATGAGGATGTCCTTCGACTCCTCGCCGGCGGCTGAAGAAGACAGCAGAAGACCACATCGCGAAGAATCAGAGCAAGAAGACTGAAATCAAATGCAAATCTAAGCGAAGGATCAAGATACTCACAACCGGGGTGAAGGCGGGTGCAGTCGCTGATGCCCGTGTACATCCAGGCGCCACGCTCCCGGTGGCGCAGCGGGCAGAGTCGCCGCGCCAGGAAGTCCGTTACCACCTGGGTGCTGGTAAGCCCGCCGCGGCGAAGTCCCTCGACATGGGCGACCATGGCGCGCAGCCAAGGCGCATCCTCTGGTGTCGTCTCCCACTTCTCTGTATTTGGAACTACCGCCGCCTCGGGGAGCGCCAGGTCGTCCAGGCCACTGTCGTCGTCAACATAGAGCCAGGCCGGCTTCCAGTTCTTCCAGCTGCTCCTCGTGACAACGTAAACGAAGGATCTGGAGGTGCCGGGGCGGGAACGGAAGTGGCAGCTCCCCACGGCGCCGTCGCCCTGCTGAGCGCGCAAGACAAAGAAGTGGCGGAACAGCGGGAGATTGGGCCTCACCCCCACGAACATCTCGCAGAGGTGAGCGAAAATGGAGAGGATGATGATGGAGTTGGGGGGAAGGTGCAGCGACTGGATTCCGTAGAATCTGAGAACTGCGGTGAAGAACTGGGAATACGACGGGACTAAGCCCGCCATATGTGCCCAAGAGAAGGAGATGATCTCTCCCGCCCGGCAGCGCGGTGCCACGGTGCCGGCCCAAAGGCGCAGGACACCGGCCAGCGCGATATTCTGGAGGACCCGGATCTCCCCCTCGTCCTGCGTCGACGGAGGAAGAATGCCGGCCATGGGGGAGGAGAAGGTGCGCGTCGGCGCGACGAGGTGCGGCGGCGGGGCTGCGTGGCGAAGGATTTTTGGGCGCTGGGAGTGAGGAAGAATAAGGCTAGGATGCAAAGGTGCTGGGATAGGCGCAAAACCGCCACAGCGCCCAAGTCCCCTTTTTATAGGCGTGACGCGCGTGAAGACTGTTCATTGCCCACAGTGGGTGTGTGGCTCCCCATGATCCTGTTAGTTTGCCCTGCCACGTTTCTCATGGGCGGCAGCTATGGTTCCCAATGCGCGCGCAATTAAATGGGGAACGAAGCAGCAAAGAGCTATTGACCCCATGATTCACCTTCCACCGACGCGGGTCTTTTTGTTTTTCCCGCGCCGGCATTTCATGTCTCGAAGTGGGCCCGGGGGCTACTATCGGTACACGACGTACCGGGGTACCCATGCCAAGGCGGAGCAGGACGCATGGCAGCTCGGCATAGAGCGGGCGATCAGACCCTCACACCGGGTCCGAGCAAGACGCGTGGCAGCTCGGCGTAGAGTGGGCGATCAGACCCCCACGCCGAGCCGAGCAGAACGCGTGGCAGCTCGGCGTAGAGCGGGCGACCAGACCCCCACGCCGAGCTGAGCAGGACGCGTGATAGCTCGGCATAGAGCGGGCGATCAGAACCCCACGCCGGATCCGAGCAGGACGCGTGGCAGCTCGGCGTAGAGCGGGCGACCAGACCCCCACGCCGAGCCGAGCAGGATGCGTGGCAGCTCGGCGTAGAGCGGACGATCAAACCCCCATGCCGAGCCGAGCAGGACGCGTGGCGGCCTAGCCGAGCAGGTGGGCCTTGGTCCCACTTGGCAGGCGCCCACGCAGCAGAAGGAGGCTTCCCGGTGAAGGCTTCCCCAACGTTCAGCGTATCCACGGCATTAAATGCCGGGATTCAGGTATGCGAGACCGAGAGAGATAATTACCTGCACTATAGCCTATCCGGCGCACTGTAGCGGTCATTCCATCACTGTGCGGTGACAGAGGCAGAGTGGCGCCTGTGTCAGGCGCCCCCTCACGTCCCGTCCGGCCCAGCAATCGGAGGGAGCCATTTATGATGCAGACGTCAGCCGGAGCAAGTGGACGGTGTGCGGTGGCCAGAGTCCAACTAGTGGGACGCCTCCGCCTCTCTCTCTCTCTCTCTCTCTCTCTCTCTCTCTCTGATCAGCTGTCCGTCCCTTCCAATATAAAAGGGAACGGGGGCAGAGAGAGAGGGGGTTGTATCCTAAGCCATTCATACACACTTTGCTGTAAGAGCTCTGGAGCAAGAGCATTCCAAATCTTAGAAAATACCACCCTCGCAGGAGTGGGACTGTTATCCGCATCAGGGGTCTGAACCTAGGTAAATCGACTGTCTTCCTGTGAGAGTGGGTCGAAAGCGATCTAGCGGCGAAAATCCCCCCTGACTGAACTACGAATCTCCCACGAGACAAATCTGTCTGGTATCAAATACCGACAAGGATCGTATCTAAGCCTCTTCTACTAAACAATGTTCCGCATGTTCCAACAAACACACAGAAATCTCCTCTCTGTACATAGGCTTTGTCATGATAACAACGTATTCTTTGAGTTTCACCCTAACTATTTCCTTATCAAGAACCGCACCACGAAGAAAACTCTCCTACGCGGTTCCAGTAAGGGTGGTTTATATCCATTGCGAGAAGTCGACTCCATACAGAGAAGAGAAGCCCATTTCATCAGTATCTTGCCCGATGTAGCACTTCGGCATGCTCGTTTGAGTCATCCATCATCTCGAATAGTTCAGCAAGTCATTTCTAGAAATAATTTGCCATGACGCAGTAATTAAACTTTTGTTCATGTTTGTGACCCTAGCTAGTGTGCAAAGAGTCACCAATTACCTTTCTCTAGTTCAAATAGTGCTTCATCCCGTCCACTCGAGCTTGTATTCTCTGATGTATGGGGACCTACAGTGACCTCGTTTGGTGGCTACAAATACTATTTTAGTTTTCTTGATCACTATAGCTAGTTCACATGCATGTATCCCATAAAAACAAAGGTTGATGCCTACAAAATCTTTCCTCAATTTAAAAACCATGTTAAGCATTTATTTAACACAAAGCCCCTTCGTCTCCAATCCAATTGGGGAGGGGAGTACCAGAAACTCAATTCCTTTCTTGAGCCTCTCGATATCATGCATCGGGTTTCATGCCCTCACACTCATCAGCAAAACGGAGCGGCCGAACACAAACATCGACATATTGTTGAAGTAGGGCTGGCACTTTGGCTCAATCTGGATTTCCTCTGTCTTTCTAGAACAAAGCATTCACGACCACATGTTTCCCTATCAATTGAGTACCATCTCCCACCATCGGCTCCATATCTCCTCTTCATAAACTTTTTGGCATGGCTCCGGACTACTCATTTTTTAAAACCTTTGGGTGCACATGTTGGCCCAACCTCAGACTACACAATTCCAAAAAGCTCCAATTTCTCTCCACTCAATGTATCTTCCTCGGTTACAGTAGCACAAAGGGTACAAAACTACAAATGTTATCATTGTCCCACAGGCCATATCTACATTTCTTGTAACATACCCCAAATTTCCCAATTTTGGCATAAATTTTTTTCGTAAAATCATGAAAACATCTCCTTGAACCATAATCTAAACAATTATTATTTTTCCTAGACCATCCCCTAACTTTTCTATTAAAGGAATGCTATTTTATAATTTTTAGAAGAAATAAATCCTATAAAATATAAGATATTTTCACATATTCAAATTCTCCTCATTTTTCTGGATTTTTAGAAATTTATTTCATATTTGTCTGATTTCATATCAATTTTCTATGAATTTTTAAAGCTTAAAAGGACTTTCTGAAAATCTTTTAAATCTTTCCTTATTTGGAATTTCTTGGTTTACGCTTTCCATTTCTGGAATGCGCTTTCGACGTCGCCTGGTTTTTAGCCCACCAGATCATTTAAGTGACTGTCGACGGCCGAGATCATCCCATTTTAATCCAACACTCAGGAAGAAGCCACGTCATGCCCCCGTACCCCTTCGGTTTACGAAGATCCAATGGCGCTCATTGATTTCTCCCCAGATCCAACGGCGCCCCTGGTTTTTCCTCTTCCCCGACCGCGCCGCCACCTCCAAAACCGACAGCGCCGCCGTCTCCACCGTAGAACTCGCCGGAATTCTACACTGCGGCCGTTCCTGAGCCTTCCAGGCCATGGCATTGGCCAATGGAGCTCCGCCACGTCGCCGCCCACATTTTGCCCCTCAACAGCAACCCCAGATTGCCCCTTGCCGCCGGAATTCCTCGCCGGTATTCACTCCGCCCACGGGATTTTTCCACTGGCCACCGCCATGCCATCCGCCTATAAATAGGCCCTCCTCGGAGCTACCCCAACCCAAGCCAACCTCCTTCACCACCAATCTTTCCTTGGAGATCACCGGAGCATCTCCAACCGCCGCCGCTCAACTTCGCCGTCCGACTGCCTCCATCGCTGCCGAGCCCCGCCACCACCATCAATCGGATCAGCACCCCGTGAGCATTCTCCCTCCGCCACCACCTCGCCGTCGCCGACCACCGCTCGCCGGCGCCGCCATCACCCTAGTGAGCTCCTTCCTAAACCCTCCCCTCTCTCTCTCTCTCAAAATTATTATTAGCACAAATATTTTAATAAAAATCCTTTTTCCAATATTTTCACCTTATACTCTCAACAATTTACATCTTGGAACTCTAGCAACGTGGTTGTCGTCGACCCCGACCTCTGGAAATTTGTTGATCCACACTTTAAAATCTCACGTAGACATGCATAATCCTGCTACCCGGAGGACTCCCAAAATGATGTCCGAATAAAAACAAATTTTCTATCTTCCGAAATCATACAAACCATCACCTTACTCGCCAAGCCTTTTACCCTGCATCCATATTTCATGCATTCATAAATTTTCCAAAATTTCTTGGTTATTGATTTTTCCTTTATTTCTGTTAGATACTAAATTAAATATTTCTGAAGTTCCTGAAGAAAATTATCCGGAAAATCCACTAGAATCTGAGTCGATCTACGAAGAAGGCAGGTTTCCCTATCTTTGACGCATTTTGAATTTCCTATTGTCAGATATCTATTTAATTATTGCATTACTTTTTAGTTATTGTCGGCCTCAGCAACCTTGCGGCCTCCAGCGACCGCGACAGGAATCCCCCTCCTTCGGGCTCGACCGGTTCGCTCTCGGCCGCCCTGGTGTCAGCAGAAGGAGGCTGCACCTCAACTGTCACCTTGGCGCTACGCACTGCGGCCGAAAACACACGTGGCAATCAGACACAGAAGCAGAATGATAACGAGCGGCGCGGGAAACTTACGCGTCGGCTCGAGCTCTGTGCCCTCGTACACCCCCGGTGTAGGGCGCAGAAAAAGCTCCGTCTCCAGCCCGCCGATGTAGCTTGTGGTGGGCACGGCTATTTTCTTCCGACCTACAGGGACCTTCTTCGAGGGCCCCCACCGCGGCGTCGCTCCAGGCAACGGACCCGCTACTGGCGCGACATCCTCATCGACGCTGCCCTGAATAGGCCGGTACGTCCTCCTCTTCTTCGTATGCACCGCGCCCTGGACCCGCGCGGGAAGCAGGGCTCGAAATCAGCCAAGCGTAAAAAACGGAGCCCGCGTCGAGGGAAGAAGCTCACCTGCACCGGCGCCCTACGTTTTCCTGCTTACATCTCCGTGCCCCGCCTGCGCCGCGCCTGCCGTGGTAGAGGCTGGCGCCGGACTTCCCTTGTCCGACATCACCAGCAGGGCTGATGTCCCGCCAGACGCCGCCGGTGATCCCCTGGCGGCGAGTGCGCCGCTAGAGGCTAGACGGCCAAAGGCTCCCCTGCGGAGCCCGAGGCTTGCGTGGCCTCCTTGGTCACCTTCCACGTCCGCTGCAAATAATCGGCACAAGCCGTCAAGGGCGCGCGCAGCCTGGAATTTAATCAAACACCTTACGGGCGCATACTGCGGACAATCTATCCCTCACGAATCTTCCGGGACGGGGATTCTTGTCCATGGGCAGCAACATGCTCGCGATCTGGGCGACATCACGGGCCGAGAGTCCTGCAAGGCATAACAGACAATCACGACGTGCATCGGTCTAAAATCAAACAGAGCAGCGTGCAAGCGCTTACCTTGATGGAAATCCCGGTACGGATCTTCCCAACCGCTCATCTCGCTGACGCGCCGCTCGCGGCGCCCCAGCGGGCTGATCCGGTACCGGACGAAGCTATTCACAAAGTCGTAGCCCGTCAAGCCCTTCTTGGCGAGCCCCTCGATCTCGTATGCCGTCACCTGATCCTCCGGCAGGGGCTCGCTGCGCGCGAAGATCGCAGTATCCGGCGCGGCCGCAGAATACTCCAAGTTTGAACCTCCGCGGTTCAGGTAAAACTACCGTCGGGCCCAACTGTCAACTTTTGTTTTGACCTCATACTCCGGGTATGTTTGGCTCCCCTGGGCCCGGCGCGCGGTCAGATAGAAGAATCCACCGTTGCCCACACGATGGCCGACAGGTTTCAACTCGAAGTATTGCCGTAGGAGACTCACCGTGGGTCGTACCCCGCAGAACGCTTCGCACAAGTGCCGAAGATTGATAGATGGACGAAGGACTGCGGGGACAAGTTCTTCGGCCGCAGCTCCGTAAAGGCGAAGAGATCCGTCATGAACTACGACTCCGGCGTGCGGATCCCGCAGATGGCCGAACTCTCGAAGCACACCAGCTCGTCGGGCTCGGGCTGTGGCTCCCGGTCTGCACCAGGAAGGCTCCAAGAACCCGGCCTCACGAAGCCGTCTCTCTCCAACTCCGCCATCCTCTCCCTTGTAAGAGCGCTGTCTCCGATGAACACCATGGCGATAGGAAGAAAGAAGGCAAGAAGCGAGATGGAGGGACGAAAGACAGAGGCAAAGGGGATGATTCTGCAGTAAGAGTTTCCCCTAAGAAACACTGCCTTATCAAGGAAGCCAACGGTCGAAGCGGAGATCGTGGGAGTTGTGCCCAAGGAGGCGTAACTGCCCCACCTTTCCGTCAAATCGAATTCAATGCTCAGACTTTGGCTCCCGCGACTCCAAAAGACCCTAGCCGATTATCCCGCGCAGCGCGTAAAGGTTGTTTTTCTCTAAACCTCAGACCGGCTCGCCACGCGACCCGCTCGAGGCTCGGGGGCTGGCTGTTGGTGATTGATAAGCGGCCCATCCCGAGGCAGGCCTTGGGCCGATCCCGTACCGGCCCACCGCGCGTACGGGAGGACTAAAAAGGCCACCCTTGGTCGTACCAAAAGGAGCGTCTAGCCCGCCAGGATCTTCCCCAGGCTTGACCAAGTCAAAGCACGCCCCCAGCGGCGTCACGCACCTTCCGGGCTATCCTTAGCCCGGAGGAGGGCCCCACGGACATTCCGCCTGTCCCTGGGTAGGCGGCGACAACTATCATGTCCCACCACACTTTTCTCGGCCTTGACCGGGAGGAACTACACCTTCCCGTAGGATCCGCAGCCTGAGAAGAAGCACGCGGGCAGCCCGTTTTGTCGTCTGCCCCAGGAGTTGGCGGCAACGGTTGTTACGCTACGCGGCGCCCTCAACGGGTGGCGCGAGGCTGGCTCGGTCCAGTCAATGCTATATTGGGGATAAAGGGAAAGTGCTTTTCTCCCTGCGCAGCTGGCTTCCCCGTATGGGCACTCCCAGACCAACACGTGTCTAGTACTAACCTGACCAGCTTCTCTTTGTAGGCCACAGACAGGACGGATCACCGGAATGAGACAAGGGCACCGCCACTAAAGCAAAGATGGACGCGGGGCCCACCGTATCAGCTCTGGGCGACCCACCGCGCCTATAAAAGGAAAGGCCCCGGACCCAGTCGAGCCAAGCGATCCAGAGGGATAACAAGCAACCCAAGCAACGCGCGCGTCCGAAGCTTCCTTAGCAGTAGCTGTAGTCCTTAGCCACCAGAGTGTCCGAAACTCCCTTGTAAGCTCGGGATCGGTGCCTTCAAGCCCGGTCTCGGCACCTTTGTACTGTTTTCCACCATATAATCAACAAGACCTGGAGTAGAGCTATTACCCGGCAGTAGGGGCTCGAACCAAGGTAAATCGCTTGTGTCTTCATGGTTTGTATCTCTTTCGTTCCACCTTCTCCCCCTCTCTTTCTCACCGTATGGCGGACCTGTACCCGGATCGCCAAGTCGCACTAGGCGCTGTCCAGGAAGACCGCGTGGCCTGAGTCCCCGCGAGCTCAGCCGCCGCTCCCGGGCTGCTGAGAAGGGTTGTTGTTGGGCCTCACTCCAACTACAAATTCGTCTGCCGGTCCGTGAACCCGCGGCCCTCCGAGGCGCGCTTCCCAGACACCGCAGGAAGACCGCGCGGCCTGAGCCCCTGCAAGGTTACCGTGATGACTTAAAAAGGCGAGGCATTATTTTATTATTTTTCTTAATGCCTGCGCAGTTTTCCGCAATGCTTTAAGCGAGTGAATCATTAGCAACGTTACTGTAGTGATTGTGCAGAGCTTAGCATTGTTGAGGTTATTTTCCCAATATCTGTGCGGTGTGCGAGATATTGCAAAACCTTGAGTTTTACTGAATAAAAATGACACATTTATCATCCAACCATATAAACAGCTATTATATGGGTAAGGTTGGATAGGTTCTGCAGAGCTGATTGACAAAAACATCGATGGTCCCTACTTCGGGAATATGAGGTTGTGTCAATTGGGTGATGCCTATTTTATTCATAATTCTCATGATTTTAAAAAAAGAATAGACGTCTGAAAGAAGATGTGTTAAGGAATGGAGTATTTGGAGATAGTATTTGCTAATGTTTTGAATCTTTTATAAAAGAGAAATTTTAGTGAAATAATATAGAATTTTAAATCTATAAATAATTGCATACAATATTATAAGCAAAACCAACACTCTCATTTGATAATCTTTCCATGTAGTTATCATTTAAATTCCTTTTGGAACCTGCAAGTTTTTATATTTACCGTATAATCGGGAACTGTTCATTTTAAATGAACAAATCCATTTTCGGTTGCAGATTTTTTATATAACAGAAGAAGAAATGGATCTTTTCGGCCAGGACTTCTAAGTCTTCCCTACACTCTAAACTAGGTGTTAGGATTGTAGAATATACCACTTTTGGTATTGTAATCTTCTCTGTAAAAATTCTATCAATAAAAAAAATATGTTGTGGTTGTGCAAGCAATTCTGTATACTTCTTTTCCGGAGAAACAATTTCTGATATTCAAATATTGGAAATTGGGTCCCCACATTTCTCGAGATGTCATATTTGATGAATACCTATACCCCTTTGCTTCTTTCCCGTCAACATCATCACTAGCACCTCTTACTAAAGCCGCCATCTTTCTTTCAAATCATCTTTTCTCTCCTGATCCAGGTCCTATTATTGAGAATAACCCGATGTATATTGAGCATTCTGACCTGCCTTTGGTAGTATTTGGTTTTGATTCATCTAGACGGAAACATGAATGTTGCCATGGAGTCTAGCGATCTGTCCCATGCGGTTTTAGATGTTGTGCCTAAAAATACTGTAGCTAGTTCGGTTGTTGTCGACAATGCTAGATCGAGCTCTCTGTCGAAAAGTAACGAGGCTGGTGATGTTGCGGCTGGGAGGGGGGGGGGGGCGAAACCTTTGCAAATCTAGTTCGGACACATGTCATGAGTACTCGCTTGCATGATAATATTCAACCAAAAACTCATACTGATGGCACAATTCCTTTTGGTCGTAGGGCCCATTTTTTATTGAGCGCTTGACTTATGCTAATGCAGTTCAGAGAACGAATGGCAAGAGGCCATGAACTAGGAATTCAACGCTTTGCTGAAGAACAAGAAGACTTGGCATTTGGTGCCCTATCGGTAAGGTATGAATCTAATTGATTCTTAGTGGGTTTTCAAGTTGAAGAGGAAAGCATATGGCTTAGTAGATCGCTGCAAAGCTCGACTCGTGGCAAAAGGGTACAAGCAAAGGTATGGTGTATACTATGGTGACATTTTCAGTCCCGTAGTTAAACTGGTGACTATATGCACTATTCTCTCTTTAGCAGTATCCAAAGGTCGGTAGCTGAAGCATTTGGATGTACAAAATGCATTTCTACATGGCGTGCTAGAGGAGGATGTATACATGAGGCAGCCTGAAGGGTATAGAGATAGAAAGAACCCTACGACTGTCTACAAATTCGATAAGTCTCTGTATGGACTTAAGCAGACACCTAGAGCATGGTATTCCAGGTTTGGCATGTAACTTCAGGAATTTGATTTTATACCGTCTCATGCTGATACATCCTTGTTTGTATACAATCGGGATGGTGTCACCATGTATCTACTAGTTTATGTGGATGACATTATATATTGTCACAGGATGTGCTACCAATGCGGTGGAGTACTTAATTTAGGAGCTCAAGAGAGAATTTGCAGTGAAGGATTTGGGTGATCTCCATTATTTCTTGGGCATACAGGTGCAAAGGAGGAAAGATGGTTTATTACTTACTCAGTATCGATATGTCTCTGAAGTCCTTCAGAGAGTAGATATGAAGAACTTCAAACCAATTGCCATGCAGTTGTTAGTACTGGAAAAATTGTCAAGGGATGAAGGAAAAGCATTAACAACTGAGGAGGCTACAAGGTACCGAAGTACAGTGGGTGCACTCCAATACCTCACTCTGATCGACCTGACATCTTTTTCGCTGTCAATAAGGTTTGTCAATTTCTGCACTCGCCTATTGATGTGCATTGGACAGCAGCAAATCAAATACTTCGGTATCTGCGGTACACTCAAGAGATAGGACTCTGTATAAGCAGTTCTAGTTCAAATTAAGTAAGTGCCTTTTCAAATGTTGATTGGGCAGGGTGCCTAGATGATTGAAGATCAATAGGTGGTTTTGTAGTGTATTTTGAGAAGAATTTGATTTTCTGGAGTTCTAGAAAATAGTCTACAGTATCGAGAAGTCACTGGCAGATGCGACAGCTGAACTTGTATGGATTCAATCACTGCTAAAAGAACTGGGAGTATTTCAAGGTCGTGCACTTGTCTTGTGGTGTGACAATTTGGGTGCTACGTACCTAACAGCTAATCCAGTTTTCTATGCCCGAACAAAACATGTTGAAGTTGACTTCCACTTCGTGCACGAAAGGGTAGCAAACAGAGCACTTGAAGTCAGATTTATTCCTTCAAAGGATCAAGTTGCAGATGTTCTGACTAAGAATGTTTCGGTATCAAATCTTGCACGTTTTTGACACAATCTCAACCTCTCACGAGTTTGTGTTGAGTGGGAATGTTAAAGATAAAGACGCAGGTGGTTGAGCGTATATATATATCCATTGTAACAGATTAGCTATCTCTATACCTGTACTTATATGTAACAAACTACAGGATATATATACATGAGAATCTGTAACAAACGACACATATAAATACATGAGAGCCTGCTCTTGTTGAGTTACGGCATATTAATTAATCAAACCCTGAGCCACGTTCTTTTACAGAGAGACGGAGTGCAAACAGGAGCATCTCAGTAGCTGAGCTTGGCTATGCAGCAAGATGCAGTGGCGAGGTTTGCAGCAGACGACGGTTTGCCCTAAACAAATTTAGCCGAGCATTATTATCTTGCAACGTGATTAACCGAAGCAATTATCAGCACTGATTGCCAACTTTAGCCGGAACAAAATTAACAGATGGCTTAGTCATCAAATAATTAGGGCTTAACTGAAAACATTAATTAGGGCTCTAATATGTTCAAGATTAGGCTAAGTATGTTCTGCTACCAAATGTTAGCAAACCTAACTCAATTAGCTTAGCCTAAATACACTAACATAAAATCATAATGTGGAAAATTGCTTAGGTAATCACCGTCATGGTGAAAATCATCTATATCAGTTGCACGATGTGGAGGCGATGTCGTAAGAGGTAGTCAATGCAGGGATACGTATGGTAGCAGATCATGATCTTCCTTCGATGACATAGAACAGCAACAACAATGACGATTGTGCTCTTCCCGGTAGCTCTGACGCCAACCACGAGACCGGATAGAATTTAGAGGATTAGAGCTTAATGACGATTTAAAGTGGACGTAAGAGATTAGTTAACCTGACGTGTCTCGTTCTCTCATCTTATATAGCGTAAGATAGGTTAGACGTATCCCTGATTAGAACTCTAAAATCAATTAATGATAAACTTAATTATTATTTAAGAATAAACCCATATTAGATGATCACACGGATGAAGTTAGTTGGACATTAATCTAACATACAACGGTATCAGGATCCTCTCATGGTCTACCATACAAGTATTCTCGGCCGTGGCACCATCCAATCGTCCGTCATTCAACGCCTATCATCTGCTTTCTCTCCTATCTACTTTCTCTTCTGCCCGGCTCTCCTCATTTGCAGGGAACAGCGCCTCTAGCGGTAGAGAACGTGCGTCCATTCCATATATGTTAAATTGTTAAGGCAGGTCGGCTGTCTATAGATTTTTCCATATAAAAGTTATTAATTAATTGCTTGATGAATACAGTTTTCGTAGAGCTCACAAAATCCGAACTGCTAATTATCGTACGTAGTTTGTGGAAGCCGAGGCGCTCTCTGATGATAGATGAGTTGATAATTGCTCTCAAGTGTAGTTTGAGCCACATGATTGATTACAGATAAACTTAGAGCATATATAAAAGTTTAATTCAAAAAGACCGCTGAATGAAACAAATGCAGTGGCAGAAATATACTGATGGCCTTGTTTGTATCGGCTGAAATTAAATTAAATAAATTTTTTTTATTTTTCTATAAACCAAATTAATGATGTAATACTTTTTAGTTATTTTTATGGGTTTTGAATAATTCTTTTTAGTGTTTGTGAAAATAATTTTAAATAATTTTTTGATCACTTTAAGACGTCTTTTGAAAGATCATAATTTTCTCATATTAAAATTTTTGGCAACTTTCAATTCGAACAAACAAGAACCATCTCTCTTTACGGGCGTTGTTGATGGCCACAACGGTAGAAGCATGTGGAACTTTGCGAAATGACAGTGCAGGCATCGGAAGATAAAATGCTGCAGCATTTTTGACAGATAAGAGAAACCCTGGGTTGATCTCTCTGTTCTTGGCCGGTGACGTATTTATGTGCAATAATGGTCATTATGTGTCGTACTATGTACTGGAGTTTTACCTCCTTGTGCTCAGCTAATAGATGCAGTGCGGTCGGTCCTTCGTTAATTGTTGGCTTCTTTTATGCGATTAACTTCACCTTAGGAGGATTTTTTTAATTGTTCCTTCATTTATATTGTTATCCAACTAATTACCGTATATAAGTATAAAAAATTATACTCCCTCTGGTTATAAAAACAAGTCGCTTTTAACTTTTAAACACGTCTTTGACCATTCGCCTTATTCAAAAAACTGCGTAAGTTATCATTTATTTTGTTGTGATTTGTTTTATCATCAAAGGTACTTTAAACATGATTTATATTTACGCATGTTTGTACTAAAGTTTTTAATAGGACGTGACTACAGAACGGGATCCCGTTCACAGCGCTTTCAACGGGATCGCTAACGACAAAACAGTGCTCGCTCGTGTCTTTCCGATTTTTCCTGGCCGTGCGCTAGTTGATTTTCCTTCCGCGTTTCAGACTAACGTGGCTACTTTCCTTTCTTTTTTTTCAACGTGCTGGTTTGTTCCGTGTTTGACTTGCGAAATGACAGTGCAGGCATCGGAAGATAAAACTGCAGCAGCATTTTTGACAGATAAGAGAAACCCTGGGGTTGATCTCTCTGTTGTTGGCAGGTGACGTATTTATGTGCAATAATGGTCATTATGTGTCGTACTATGTACTGGAGTTTTACCTCCTTGTGCTCAGCTAATAGATGCAGTGCGGTCGGTCCTTCGTTAATTGTTGGCTTCTTTTATGCGATTAACTTCACCTTACGAGGATTTTTTAAATTGTTCCTAGTGATATGTTTTAGATTTAACCGTTCATTTATATTATTATCCAACTAATTACCCTATATAAGTATAAAAAATTATACTCCCTTCACTCATAAAAACAAGTCGCTGTTAACTTTTGAACACGCCTTTGACCATTCGTCTTATTCAAAAAATTGCGTAAGTTATCATTTATTTTGTTGTGATTTGTTTTATCATTAAAGATACTTTAAGCATGATTTATATTTACGCATGTTTGCACTAAATGGTCAAAGGGGTGTCCAAAAGTCAACGGCAACATGTTTTTATTAACGGAGGTAGTAGTAATCAACTCTTCTGTCTACAGGAATGGTCCACATTTATTTGTCTTAATGGAATGATAAAATATTCTCACCATATCACAAAAATATGGCTTTTTAAACATCCACGCGGTCCTTGTCTTCTCAAAATAATAAAATACAACTTTAACTACTAATTATTATTGTACTTTATTTGTAAAATTTATGACATGTTTAATTGTGGCCCTATTTTTGTCGCGTTAAGGCCATGTATAATGAAAATATGGCTAAGAGTAAAATATAAGAGAGTGAAGTATGAAGAAATCGGAAAAGAGGATCAAAGTCGTTAAGATAGAACCAACATTGCGATTCCAATTCTAGCCCCATCATAGTAGAAATAGGGACCGGACAGTGAGAATAGTGGTAAAAGTAATATATGAGGTATATGAAATAGGGTCATGTGGGGAATAAAATAGAGCCCAGATAGAATAAGACTACTGTTTCTATTATGATAATATTGTGACATAGTTTTAGACCAATCAAAAGTGCTCAAACTTAAAATTTTTTTTGCTGAATTGGTCCATGAACTCACATTTTAGCAAATTTGGTCCTAAAGGTACAAAATCGCTTCAGATTGGTCCATGTGGTATTACAAAAGCACCAATTTAGTCCTTTAGTCGGTTAAACCATCTTTTTGGACCGTTTTGGCTGACGTTCATGTGTCGTCTATATCTTGTGTGGTGGCTAAAAATCCTAACAAGTGGTATCAGTGCGAAGTGTTTGCCATACGGAAGATCTATGGAGGCGTGATGTTCATGGCTCTACACGGCGTCGGAAAAATCTCTATGGCGCAAGGTGAAGCATGGAGGCGATCGATGGCATCGAACACTACGGACAGGAGGCCTGAACCTTTCAATGGGCTACAGTTAGTGAGGATCGACAGATGTGGGGATCAAACCGACAAGGTGATCAGGGAGTCGATGTGGCGGCGGCGACAAACGACTTCGGCTCGGGATCAGATCGGCGAGGGCTAGACATGGCGAGAAGCCGGAGATATTGGAGCAGTGGGAGCATTGCGGCGATGCGACCATGTGATGTGGGGGACGTCATCATGACCTGGGAGCTAATTTGCATCGATGATAAGGTCGTCCAAAGCAGCGTGAAACCAGGTGACGTGAGGGATTACGTCGGGCGAGCTTAGATTGAATCTAGAAATGGAGGTGGTTTTTCAACGATTTTTCGACGACGGTGTATGACCACGGTGGGTCCCTCGGCATCTGTACATGCACGTACAATTGCTGAGGCGCGGCGTTAGGCAAGCAGGCTGCGTGGAGGCAGCGGCGGTGCAGGCAGGGCCGAGCGGCTTTCTGGCCCAGGCGGATAGCTGCGGAGGCCCAGGCAGGGGGGCGGCCCATGTGGAGCAGCCCAGGGCAACTCCTCAGCAGGCTGCTGGCACAAAGCGGAGGCCCAGGAACGCGCTGGCCCAGGCGAGATCGGTGGTCGACAGCCTAGGCAACGGGTGCGCAGGTGGGGCGCAGCACAGCGGTGTCGTCCTAGGCGAGGCGCGGCTCGGCGGTGGCCCAGGCGACATGCGGGAAAGGCAACTCGCTGGGCCAGGCCAGACCGAAAGCCAAAATAGTGTTGGCATTACATAGTGTTGGTTCAAATTTCACGAAAATCTGTAGCTAAAGAGGTTTTTCGTGTGCCGAGAAAAACTCATATCTATAGCTAGGAGTAGACATTCTGAGTGCAGTTTTCGAGACAAGGCAGTCGTGCTAGTCTTGAAGGGAGGCATTCAAGGAGGCGGTGTGGGGTCTGACAATTGAAGGTCAGACTGGTTGATGGTCAAGTCAGCGACGATGATCTGCATGAGGCGTTGGACATCTTTTTCAGGATAGACGACGAGAGCAACGAGGAGAGTGTTGTATCTTCCAAGTCAAGAGAATCAGTATGCAATCCGTTTGCTAAGAAGGTCAAACCGTGGGTTGCAAGGATGTCGACCAGCTCTAGTTTCAGTTTGGTAAAATTCGATGGTTCTGAAAACTTTGGCTTGTGATAGACAAGGACCGGTTGGCGCAACCGAGGATCTTCAACGCTCTTCAAGCAAAGAAGCCGAAGAAGGTAGAGGATGACGAGTGGGAGGAGATGCAGCTACGTGCAGCCGCTGCTATTAGGTTGTGTCTCACCGATCAGGTCTTGTACCACGTGATGGTTCTGAAGACACCAGAGGAAATCTGTGATAAGTTGAAAAGTCAATTCTTATACAAGACTCTCACCAACAAGTTGTATCTGAAGCAAAAGATGTATGGGACAAAGATGTAGGAGGGCGGTGATCTCGTGGAGCATGTGAATGTTTTTAATCAGTTGGTCATGGATTTGGAAAAGCTGGATGTGACTATCAAGGATAAATACAAGGCTATAGTTCTTCTCTTCTTATTACCACCTTCCTATCAGCATATGGTCATGACATTAACATATGGCAAGGAGAGCATCATCACTAAGGATATTACGACGGTGTTGATATATCAAGAACAAAGGAGGAAAAAAATGTTGTGCTGATTCTAATTGGTAGTGCTTTGTCAGTCAAAGGTGAGCCAAGCGAGAAATGGAAGGAAAAGAAGGGCAAGAAAAAAAAGGGTGCAGTGATACGAGTGCAAGGAGTGGTGACAAATAAGAAAATACTGTACAAAGAAGGGAACAACTAACGTGGCATCAGCAAAAAGTGACTCCGATAGCAATGGTGAGATGTTTTTAGTATCAAATATGCAGTAAACCGAGACGTGAACATTGGATTCTAAAAGTTCTTATCATGTGACACACAAAAGGGAGTGGTTTTCTTAATACACAATTGGGATTAGTTCTGTGAGGTGTTGTAGTGCACCAGGGGCACAGCTTGGGGCGCCATGGTTGGCGCCATAGCAAGATGGGCCTGTGTGGGACGCCCGGACGTGCTCCAAGTATGCCTGGTCCTCCTGGATGTGGTGTGAAGCCACGTCCAGCTGGCCACATCTGAAAGGTTCCTGTCCAAGGGTTGTAGAGAGGTGCAACATTGGGTGGCTGGCCATAGTTGTTGCGGTTTTTGTTCTTGTTCTTGGATTTGTTCTTGTAGTTTGAAGAGGAGGCAGAGTTTGGTGGTTTTTGGTTGGAGTTGGTGGAGGCGACGAGGACTGTCGAGTTGGTTGGTGCGGCAACGGTCGTCGAGGTGGTGGAGGCGACGAGGACCGTCGTGTCACCAGGCTTGGCGATCTTAAGATCGGCCTCCTCCAACAGCAGCATGGAGCGCGCCTTGAAGAAGCTAGGGAGAGGCTCCTTTTGTCTTGATTATGGAGGATATGTGGCGGTAGGTGTCGTTGAGTCCACGGAGGAGGGCGAGAACAGGAGTGTCCTCATTGACTGGTTGGTCAATATCAGCGAGAGCATCCGCGTAACTCTTCAACTTTTGAGAGTAGGCGAGTATGGACAGATCGCCTTGCGACAAGTTGCGAAAATCGGCTTTAAGAGATAGAGCACGAGACGCCTTATTGCTGTGGAATAGGCTCTCAAGACTCTGCCATATGGTGCGAGCTTGGGCACCAGGGGAGAGGACGATGCCGAGCATCTCCTCCGAGATGGAAGCGTAGAGGAGGAAGAGGACGGCATAGTCGGTAGATGCCCAAGTAGCACTCAGCTGGGCAGGGGCGTCAGCCGTGAGGTGCTCCTTTGCACCAAACTTGCCGACAAGGATGAGGAACAGCTAGACCTAGGAATTGGGCCGTGCTTTTTTGGGCCGGCCCGAGCACGACCCGATTTTGTCGGCCCAAAGCACGGCCCGGCACAAAAAATTTAGGCCGTGCCGGCCCGACCCGATTGCCGTGCCTTGCCGGGCCTGAGAAGTCGGCACGACGGGCCGCCCGGCACGGCCCGAACATTTGGGCCGTGCTCGGGTCGGCACGGCCCGAACTAAGGCACGAGTCAGTAATATGTATTTTTGGTGGTCTTTTGTTACTCGAATGAATTTTGTTTATATATGAAAGTTGCAGAGAATTTGAAAACGCAACTTTTTTATGTAGATAACTTTTTCATTTGAGCAATGCATGAATTTATAAAAAAAATTTAGTGCGCTGGCTGTTTTAGAACCCACGTGATCCTTTTCGGTAATTAATATTTTTCGAGATATTACGCTGCTCAGATTAATTTATGTTCTACATGAAAGTTGTAGAGAATTTCGAGACGCATCTTTTTTGTATAGACAACGTTTTCATTTGAGCAGCTCTTTTTAATTTGAGTAATTTATAAATTTATAAAAATTATTTATCTCGCTGTTTTGTCGGGCGTGCCGTGCTCGGGCTGGCCCAGCCCGATTGCAGCCCGTCGGGCTTTCGGGCCGGGCCGTGCCTGGCTTTTGGCAGTCCGGGCCAGCCCGGCATGGCCCGAAGTGTGGACCGAGCCGTGCGGGCCCGATGCATGGCGGCCCGAGGCACGACGGGTCCGTGCCGTGCCGGCCCGGCACGGCCCAATTCCCAGGTCTACCTCCCTCTACTCCAGTGAGCCCATGGAGAGGGTGGCCATGGGTGGGGGGAGAGAGAGAGATGGCAACTGAACTCGTGGCTGTCCCGATCTTCTCCTGTCACTAGCTCCTCCTGCACACGATCTCCACCTTCTGCCCGATCCTTCACTAACGTCGTCATTGCCATGCCGCCGCAACCATCTCCTCGTCCAACACCAGGGGCCGCCGCCACCATCTCTTCCCTACGTCGGTCGCCGCCGCCTCTCCTCTTCCCTCTTGCATTGAGTGTCGCCGCTACCATCTCCTCTCTCCAACGCCAGCCTCTGCAGCCACCATCTCTCATCCAAGGTCGGGCGCCGTCGCCGCCATCGACTCCTACAATGTTGGTTGTCGCCGCCATCTCCAACCTATGCAGGTCCCCGTCGTCTCTCCTCTTTCACGAGGTGAGAGACAGGGACTGGTCGCCTCCCACTCTTGTGGCGAGGGCGTCGTCCACCTACCCTTCACCTTCGACGAGGGCACCTACCCCCTCTTCCTCCTCCTATGGTGAGGATGACACGCGATGATGAGAAAGAGATTGGGGGAAGAGAGATGGTGGGGAAGCACCAAACGGTGAGAGAGATAAAAGAAAGGGAAAAGAGAGGAAATAGAAAGGGAGGGACACCTGGCCATGTCGTTAGCTTGTTGTCACCCAGGTGTGCCTCCACGAGGGATAAACCAGACATATCAATGCCCACTTTACCAAAATCGTACTCAAAACCATCTTTGACTGATCAAAGAACCCAAACAACACAGTTTTAGTTCTTCAGGAACTAGTCTCGAGTGGTTTTGCATCCTAACAACCAGTTTGGATGTTTAAGAAACAAGTTTGCACTCTTTGACTTGACTTAGGTCAAACGTCAAAGTTTTGATACGGAGGGCTGTAGAAGTAGAGATTGTTATCACGATAAACGTAGAATCTGACACGAATAAATATCCGTGTAAGTTTTTAAATTGCAAATGGTCTGGTTCCTTATATTACAAATTATTAAAATTGACTATAGAAACATGTGAAAAATGTTAGAGTTTGTGTTGGATACGTGTATGAGTTGATTACGTGAACTCTGAGTTGTAATAGGCAAGGTAGGTCTAGTTAAGGTCGGACTCGTATCCTAATCTTTACTATAAATAGGGAGGGACCCTTCGTGTAACTAGTCATGACGACCTAGCTATAACGCAAGACGCGCAGGGGTTAGCGGCCGGCATGTGGCCGTGACACGGGTGGTCTAGTGTGCTCATGCTTGATTGGGAAGGAGCGCCCATAGTCAAAACAATGTTATCAAATATTGTGCCTCATGTGTCGTCTAGATCTTGTGTGGTGGCTAAAAATCCTAACAAGTGGTATCATTGTGAAGTGTTTGCCATGAGGAAGATCTAGGCGTGATGTTTATGGCTATACACGGCGTCGGAAAAAGCTCCATGACGCAAGGTGAAGCATGGAGACGATCGATGGTATCGAACACTAAAGGACAAGAGGCATGAACCTTTCGATGGGCTACAGTTAGTGAGGATCACCAGATGTGGGGATCAAACTGACAAGGCGATCAGGGAGTCGATGTGGCAGCGGCGACAAACGACTCCGGCTCGGGATCAGATCGACGATGGCTAGACATGGCCGGAAGCCGGAGATATTGGAGCGGTGGGAGCATTGCGGTGATGCGACCACGTGATGCGAGGGACGTCATCATGACGTTGGGAGCTAATTTGCATCGATGATATGGTCATTCAAGGCAGCGTGAAACCATACAACGTGAGGAAGCACGTTGGGCGAGCTCAGATTGGATCTGGAAGTGGAGGTGGTTTTTCAATGATTTTTTGACAGCGGTGTACGTCCACGGTGGGTCCCTCGGCATCTGTACGTGCACGTACAGTTGCTGAGGCGCGGCGTTAGGCGAGCAGGTGGAGGCGGTGGCGGTGCAGGCAGGCCCGAGCGGCTTTCTAGCCTAGGCGGACAGCTGCGCAGGCCCAGGAAGGAGGCGGCCCATGTGGAGCAGCCCAGCCAGGGCAACTCCTCAGCAGGTGCTGGTACAACGCGAAGGCCCAGGAACGTGCTGGCCTAGGCGAGATCGGTGGTCAACAGCCCAGGCAGCGGGCGCACAGGTGGGCCGCAGCACGGTGGTGCTGTCCTAGGCAAGGCTCGGCTCGGCGATGGCCCAGGCGGCATGCGGACAATGCAACTCACTACAAGAATCTAGATTGTTTTCATCAGCCAGGTACTGATGTAAATAAGGCAAAAACTGATGTAAATAGCTATTTACATCAGCCTGCTGATGTAAATAGGCTAATGTTATCCCGTTGATGTAAATACAGCTATTTACATCAGCCCTGATGTAAATAGCTTCTATTTATATCAGCTCGAAGACTGATGTAAATATGTCTTGTTGGCCCCTGCCAGCAGCTGGAATGCTGACGTGGCACCTATTTACATCAGCTTATGGCTGATGTAAATAAGTGCCACGTCAGCCGCACCGTGCTTATTCAAGCCACGCTGGCACTTATTTACAACAGTCAGAGGCTGATGTAAATACGTGCCACGTCAGCATATGTTGTTGTCACACTTATTTACATCAGCCTTGGCTGATGTAAATAGTTCAAAAATTCAGCATCATTTTTGCTGATTTATTGCAATTTCAAATACATTTCATAAAATCAATTCATAGCATATAATATCCGCAATTCATAATTCATAACATGCAAAATTCACATCCATCCACACATGATCATACGACCAAATCACACAAACATCCATATATCCTCACATATAAAGGTCACGCATCCCAAATCCATATATAGTAGCAACACAAGACGACAATTCAACAAAAGAGTGTAGCAACTTCATACAAAAGCCATGTTCGGCATATAACTCAAAGTATCACAAATGCAACACAATGCTTCAACTTGGAGGAGTGGCATCCTGAGGAGTACCGGCGAAGCGATGACCACTACCGGCATCACCTCCAGAAGCAAGGACGATGCCAACTGAGGAAGAACTTCTCGTCGAAGCATTATTGCCTAGATCAATATCTGGATTGTTGACTTGTTGACTTGTTGATTACCTTCAACACCGGGTTAGTAGTTCGATCCTAATAGAGTTCTAGGCAAGGATAGGTCCTAAACCCACCCATCGATGGACGGCTTAGCGTGGTTTCTCCTGGATGTTGTATGATTCGAATGAAATTTCGGCAGCATAACCCCGTTGTTCTCCGAACGCACGCTTGATACTTGTGCATCGGAGAACAACAGAGTTATGTAACCGAAATTCCGTTCGAATCATACAACATCCAGGACAAACCACGCTAAGCCGTCCATCGTCGGGCTGTCCAAAAACGTGGACAATTCAGGAGCGATATATCTCATAATTTAATATGAATTATATAGCTCCCAAACGGGTGATGTATAGGTTAGGTTGACGCGTGTTTTTAAAAATGTAAGTCACAACATTAAGGTCAATTAACATGTAAACACAAGATAATATTGCAAAATTAATCATTCTTACACAAATATTGCAAACAACATTCATAAATTAAACTTTCTAGCATAAATTACCAAATATTGACAATCTCAATCATTGCTAAACCCAAATCAAACACCCTAAACGTCATGACAATAGCATTTACTAGCACAAAGCGGCTCTCCATTAACAATTCAACCCCTTAGATGTATGCATCAACATAATTTTTCCCGTTCAACCAAAAATTTACCTCGGTTATGATGCGGTTAGGGGTGGCGACACGGAGCGCGACGGTGGCTGATGGGGGGGCGGCACGGTGTGGCAGCACGGGTGGCGGCACGGGGAGGCAACGGAGGCGCAAAGGACCGGCGTGAGGTGGCGGA
>SPJY01016237.1:848477-867701 GCA_005191435.1 Raddia distichophylla
GGCTGGGAGTTAGGCAAAGCGCTCTACCAGTTTTCTTAAACTCCCTAGCGCTGTTCGCTTTTTTTTAGTTTCTGTTCGTTCTTGTCTTTTTTCTGCTCTTTTTTGCAGGAAGAAAGGTAAGTGCTTTATTGCGTTAATCAAAAGTTTCAGGTACAAGGCCCTTTCGGGTTACAGCCGCGGTGCTACTTAGGAGCAAGCTGCTCCTTTAGCTCCTCAACTTCTAACTTGAGGCGCACGACTTCACCTTGAGCCTTGATCCCTTCCCGGGCTTCAGCTCGGAGGCGTTCTATCTCCTCCTTGCTCCGCTTGGCTTGTGCCGCAGCTTCTGCCCGGATGGCCTCGACCTCTTCGGTCTTGGCGCGCAGCTGGTCGGTCAGAGCCTCGCTCTGACTAGCTCGCTGCTCGACGGTCTTGAGCTGCTCGTCCAGCTCCTTGACCCTGTTCTCCGCGGTGATCGCCCTCACCGCCATCCCGCGCATCTCCTCGATCTCTTCCTGTGAAGCCCACAGGGTTGAGATTTTCGCCTGGAGTCCCGCGGATGTCAGCTCTTCCTTGGCAAGCTGGGCCTTGAGCTTCTCGACGTCCGCCGCAAGCGCCTTCCGCCAGTGGGACGCGTCGGCGAGCTGCTCTTCGAGCCACTTCGTGCGGCCCGGCCTCTCTTCCGTGGTGCTCGCCTTCCCGGCCTGCACGCGAAGCTCCTCGGCTTCTTTTAAGAGAGCCTTGGTGGAACGCCTCTCTCGTGTTAGCTCGGCCTTGAGCTTCTTCGCTTTTGCCTTCAGCCGGCTTCGGCTTTGGGCTAATGCAGAGGGCTCCGCCTCAAACTCCCTCGTCCGGAGGTATTCTCGGAGGGACGCCAGTACGGCGCTCCGCTCGATGGTGACGCCGTCCTCGAGCTCCTCCATGGTGTCCCTAAAGACCTGAGGGAGAAGATCAAGTCGATCACTTTGCGATGATATAGCTAAACTGAACAAGGTTTGGAATTTACCTTGCCCAGCCGATGCTTCAGCCCCTGGCGTAAGCGGTCCTCGAGACTGTGCGTCACGAAGCCCCGCTCGTGCGGGATGAAACTGGAGCGCTGCCCTTGCCGCCGGCTCCTGCGCTCCTTCTTCCCGCGGGAGCTCTTCTGCTCGGGAGTAGGGGCGGCTGGCGAAGCGCTTTCGTCTCCCCGCTCCTGTTCTTCTTCCTCCTCTGCCCGATCACCTTCGGGCAAGGCTGGTGCCGTCTCACCAGGCGGCACCGGAGCCTCCACTGGCACGACGACTTGTGCCGCCTGCTCGTGGACCTCTTCTTGTACCTCGGCGGCGGGAACTTCGCCCTGCTCGCCGATCTCCTCCGCCAGCTCAGGGATGGACTGCCCCTGCGACGGAGTGCCCGGTAGGACCGCCTGCTCGGTCCCACCCTGGGCAGCTTCCGAAGCCATCGCCTTGGCCCCGCTATCCGTGGCACCTTGCGCCGCCTCTTCTACCTCAAGCCGCTCCACCGCGCCTTTGAGCGCGTCAAGCTGCTCGCTGGAGCCTGGCGGGAGCAGGCTCCACGCCGCCAGCCTGTCCTTGAGGCTGGCCAGCCTCACTGCCCGCGATGCACCGTGTAGGTGCTCGGGCAGCAACGAACGCTCGAGCGCCGCCTCGACGTCGTCCGTGGCGGTCTCCTCCTGGGCAGCTGATGAAAAAAGACTTAGTCAAGCCCAACACGGTCAGGAAATTCGTAAGGTCAAAGAGATTCATTGCTACATACCTGCTGTGGAAAGCTTGATCTTGATCTTTTTTGCCGGAACCTTCCGCCTCTTCCTCGGGGGCTCCTTGGCGAATTGTCCGCCCTGGTCCCTGGGTGCTCGCGGCGATGAGCTCAGCTCCCTGCTGAGCTGAGCACTCTTCTCGCGCAACGCAGGAAGTTTTTCCTTGCGCGCGACTTCTTCCTTAAGCCTCCTCTGTTCGGCGATCTGTTGTAGCCGTGCCATATGGCCCGAGTGAGCCTGCGTGTAACGCCTAAGCCAAAGGGTCATGTTCTTTACCTCTTTGTCGCTCTGCTCGGTGAGGAGAGAGGGGCTTGGTCTTTTCCCGCTGGGTTGGCCGCGCGCCCGCTTGGTCTGTTCGGCGCGCTCCGTCGCCGCGGGTGGTCTCTTCGACGGCTGGTGGCCGCCATGGCGTGGCGAGCTCCGCGTAGGCTTAGCCGCCACCTTGGGCTTTATGGCCACCTTGGCCTTGCCTTTCTTCGCCTTCACCTTCTCGGACCCGGAGGGCTCCTCCACGATCCCTCCAAGGATCAGTTGGTCCTCCTGCGCGTTTTGAGAAGCGGACAATAGCATTAAACAACGGTGCAAATCTAGCAATACAGGCTGAGCATGAGTGATTTACCTCGTCTGTGCGGACAAGCACGTTGCGCGGGCAGGTGTAGGCCACCTCGCCGGTGACCTCCCCGTCCTTCTTCGCCGCCTTCAGCATGGCGTCGACCCGCTCGGTCACCCACGCGTTGGTTGGCTTCTCTGCCCGAACAGAGGGGATCGTTAGTTCCTGTTCGGAGGAAATGATCAATGTAAAGGTTGAGTCTTAAAGGCACTTACCCGTGCTCTCCCTTGTGATGTCTTCCCATCCCTCTATCTTATAGAAGGGATAGGGCCTTCTCCGCAGCGGACAGATTCTGTTCGCTGTGTAGTCTCGGATGATCTCCCTGCCCGTAAGCCCGAGGCTCACGAGGGAGGCGATCTTCCTCGTCTGGTACCAGTCCTCGGCGGTCATCTCTGGCCGAGGCATTGGCGTTCCCTTCGCCGGCGCCTTCCCGGTGAAGACGAGCTTGCTGTTGCCACTCCGCCTGGTGTAGAACCACCTCGTCCACCACGCGCCCATCGAGTCGGGCAGCGGTGGCCGAGGGTACGGCGCGTCGTCGGCGGTGGCCCGGAGCTTGAGGTAGTAGCACCCAAGCGCCGAAGCGGCGGAGCTGCTCCTCGTTACCGTGTAGTAATGAAGGAACAGCCCCACCGACGGATCAATGCCCAGATAGCCTTCGCACAAGTGTGCAAAAACGGCCATCTGGAGGATGGAGTTCGGATTGAGGTTTGTTACCTCCAATCCGCTGATGTTTAAGAAGGCCTCGACGAAGTCGCTTTCGGGAGACCTCAACCCGAACAGTGCGAACTGTTCGAAACTGACAAACTCTCCCTCCAGCGGCTCCGGAGTTTCCTCCTCCCCGGGCAGCCTCCAGCTACCGGCGTCGATGTGGCCCTCCTCCTCCCAAGCCTTCAGGTCCTCCTCGGTCAAGCTAGTGGCTAGGAATTTGGCCATAGCGATCCCCAGGGTTGGACGAGCAAGTTCTTGGGTGGAGTTTGGCTGGTTGATGTTGAGCGCGGTTGGAACTAGGGCTTAGGGAGGAAAGGCGCGAGAGCAGAAGTGGCTGGCCGCGGGCAGCTTGGGTGCTTTTATAGGCCTAAACGAGCAGCTCTGCAACGGTTTGCCACAAAACGGCTAGTTTTTACTGTAACGGCTAGGTAAAACGGTCAACTATTTTCACTGCGCGGCGACAGGAAGTTACCGTTGAAGTTTGTCAACGGCTATTTTCTCCAGCATCTGCGCTGAAGGTTGAGTGCTCTGCTCGGGCAGATGTGATTCCCTGTTCGACGCAACAGAGTTGCTCGGTACTGATCGGGTCTGTTCGGTCCCGGACAAGTCCTGTTCGGGAGTACGATAACCTGCTCGGTCGTTTGTTGCACGTCCTTGTAGCAGCAAAATTACCCTCTTCGTGACTTAGAGTCTCAAGAGGAAGGCCCCACTCTAGTGAGTTCTTCCACTTGAGTCTCGGGGGCTAGCTGTCGGGGATAAAATCACGACCCATTGCCATGGCCCGCTCCCTGACGGCCCAATCGAACAGCCTACCAGGGCCCAGCTCCCTGGAAGGTTCTATCTGGCCCATATGCATCCTGCCGAACAACCCTTGGCTGGCGTGGTGCGTAACGGCCAAGGAATCGTGTTTGAGCCCGACTCGAACAAGAGTTCTGCACGGCTGCGTGAAGACCCGGACGTTGGTTTCCCGGATTGGATTGGGAGCCGTGATCCCCAAGACTAGGAGTATGCCTTATCTGCCTCGGGATATATTTGGCATGTATGAGTTCGTTACGTACTCGTGGTCAGTCCGGCCCGATATTCCCTCGGTAGGTCGGTTTGCTCCGCACTATATAAACAGGGCCCCTATGGCGTTTAGAGGGACCCTGGCCAAGAGCTTTTGCATCTTAGCACCTCGTAGACATCAGATCATTGCGCTATCGCACTTGTACACACATAATCTCGCCGAGACTTGTTCGTCTCGTCGAGCCACCTCTTGTATTCATCTCTGATATATAAGAAAGGCTGGACGTAGGGCTATTATCTCTCCTGAGAGGCCTGAACCAGGATAAAAACTATGTCTCCTTGTTCGTTGTTGTTCGTGGTTGTTCGGCGTGTCTCCCATCTCACTTTTAAAGAACCTTAGCGACTTGAGATCGTTATCTCAACCGTCGACACAAAGCCAGAAGGAAATACGAGGCAGCACCCTTTGAACCTGCAGAATCCTAGCAAAATGGTAACTCTGGGAGCTCAACTGACAACCCAAGAAGAAGATCTGCTCAACCTGTTAAAGCAAAACGAAGATATCTTCGCATGGGCCCCGGAGGAAGCAAAGGGTGTACCTCGGAGCACCATTGAACACGCGCTGGCTGTCAACGGGGAGGCGAGGCCTCAAAAGCAGAAACTTCGAAAGATGTCCGGAGAAAGGATTGAAACTGCAAAAAGTGAGGTTCAAAAACTCCTTCAGGCGGGTGTGATTGGGGAAATCGCATACCCAGAATGGCTGGCGAATGTCGTGATGGTCCAAAAATCCAATGGTACCTGGCGCATGTGCGTCGACTTTACCAATTTAAACAAAGCATGTCCGAAGGATGATTTTCCGTTACCGAGGATCGACCAGCTTGTGGATTCCACGGCTGGATGTGCACTGATGAGTTTTTTAGATGCTTATTCAGGATATCACCAGGTGTACATGAGAGAAGAGGATGAAGGAAAAACGGCTTTTGTTACACCGTTTGGAACATATTGCTACCGAAGAATGCCTTTTGGCTTGAAGAATGCGGGAGCAACCTTCGCGAAACTCATTGCAAAGGTGTTGACCAAGCAGATGGGTCGAAACGTGGAGGCATACGTGGACGACATCGTCGTCAAAAGCAAGACGCGTCGAGACCACGCTGAAGACCTCAAGGAGACCTTCGCGAGTCTCCGGGCAGAAGGTATAAAGTTCAACTCGCTGAAATGTGTATTTGGTGTTGAAACAGGGAAGTTGCTGGATTTCTTAGTGTCCTAGAGAGGCATCGAAGCTAACAAGGAGAAGATCGACGCAATATTCCAGATGAATCCTCCGAGGAACAAGAGGGAAGTGCAAAGCCTGTTAGGAAGATTGGATACTTTAGGAAGATTCTTACCGAAGGCTGCGGAGAAACACAAACACTTTTTCGCTACATTAAGAGGAACCGAATCTTTCAACTGGGGTCCGAAGTGTGCCGAAGACTTTGAAAAACTGAAGGAGCATTTGCAACAATTGCCAAAACTTACAAGTCCAAAGGAAGCAGCAAAACTGCTACTATACCTCTCCGCAAGTCATTACGCAATAAGCGCGGTGTTGGTAAGAGAACACGAAGATGGGCAGATGCCGGTATACTACGTATCGGAGGCGCTCCAAGGAGCGAAGATGAATTATATAGAGTTGGAGAAAATGGCATATGCACTCCTAATGGCGTCAAGGAAACTAAGGCACTACTTCCAAGAGTTCAAGATCGAAGTGCCTACTGCTTTTCCTTTAAAATCTACCTTCGAAAACAAAGAAGCCACGTCAAGAATTTCGAAGTGGGCAGCGGAGCTAGCGCCCTTCGAGATAACATTAACTTCAAGGACAGCCATCAAAACGCAAGCAATGGCTGATTTTCTAACAGAATGGACGTCGGAACCTTCGGAGGACCCGAAGATGCTGCCCTTATGGACTGTAAAATCAGATGGATCATGTACGGCTCAAGGAGCAGGCGCTGCGGCAGTTTTGGTAGATCCCGAAGGGGGAACAACTGAGTATGCTCTGAGGTTAAACTTCCCAATAACCAACAACGCTGCAGAATGCGAGGGGCTAATGCTGGGACTTCGGAAGGCAAGAGCAATGGGAGCGAAACGAGTGCTGGTATGCACAGACTCGAAGTTGGTACAAGGTCATGTATCAAAGGATTTCCAGGCAAAAGATGTGGAGATGTCCAACTACCTAGAAGCGGTGAGAGCAATGGAGAAACATTTCGTGGGGATAACGGTCAAGGCAATACCTAGAGGAGAGAATACAAGGGCGGATGAATTAGTAAAGATGGCGGCGTATAAGCAGAAGATTGCGGAAGGAGTGTTTTATGAAGAGACAAACAGGCCATCTATATGCCCGAAGTGCAACTCATCGAAAATCGGCCGAAGATGACTGGAGAACACAGATAGTGCAATATCTTCGGGATGAGATATTGCCCGAAGATCAAAAGGAGGCGATGGCGGTTCAACAAAGATCCCGAACATATATTCTGCTAGATGGGCTATTGTATAAATCAGGGGTCTGTGCACCATGGATAAAATGTGTATCCCGCGAAGATGGGAAAAGAGTGCTTACCGAAGTCCACGCGGGGCTTTGTGGAGCTCACCGGGCACCAAGGTGTTTGGCTGCGAAGGTGTTAAGAATGGGAATCTATTGGCCAACAGCAAACATCGATGCGGAGGAACTAGTTAAGAGATGCCAAGGATGTCAGTGGATGAGTAATCCTCCGAAGGCTCCAGCAAGCATATTGCAACCATCAACACCAATTTGGCCCTTCGCTCGATGGGGTATAGATATAGTGGGGGATTTATCAACTTCTCAAGGCGGTTACCGATGGGTCATTGTAGTGATCGATTACTTCTCTAAGTGGATAGAAGCAGAACCGCTGACAGCAATCACCGCTGCGAAGGCTCAACACTTTTTATGGAAAAATGTTGTGTGCAGATTTGAAATACCTCGCAAAATTGTCGCTGATAATGGCTCCCAATTCTTATCATCTAAGTTTCGGTCTTTTTGCGCAGACTTGGGCATCAAAATATGCTATGCGTCCGTGGGCTATCCCCAGGCGAATGGAGCAGTGGAAAGGGCCAACCAAAATATCATGCAGGCTCTGAAGCGAAGGTTGGTGGAGGAAGCAAAAGGAAAATGGCCGGACGAGCTGCAGAAGGTGCTGTGGGCCATTAGAACCTCTCCGATTAGACCCACGGGTTTTTTGCCATTCAAGCTAGTTTATGGAGAAGAAGCTGTGACTCCAGTCGAAGTTCAAGTAAGGATACTTCGAATTATCATCGGAGGAGGAAACCCCGAAGATATGCCTTCGGCGGACTTTGTTGAAGGAGATAGGCTGGCCGCCAAGCAACAACTTAGCAAATACAATGAGATGATGGCTAAATCCTACAACAAAAGGGTTTGGTCGAGAGAACTGGAAGAAGGGGACCTCGTGTCGAAGAAGATGCCGCAACGACCATCCAAGCTGGACACCATATGGGAGGGTCCATTCATCATCGCGAAGAAAACAAGGAAAGCGTCGTACCGTCTTATTACAGAGGAAGGAAGAGAAGTACCTCACACATAGAACGCCAAGTCTCTCAAGAAGTACTACCCTTAACTGCCAGCTACGACTGGTTAAATAGTCCGAGGATGGGCATGTATTCATACATTATCTAAATTGCCAGCTGCGACTGGTTAAATGGCCCGACGAGGGGCATGTACTCATGGAACGCCGAGAAATGAACATTAACGGGGATTTGACCCGCGAAGAATAAAGTAAACACTTCGCGTCAAGCACTATTCAAAACAACCTTATGCTTTGCGATAGCAGCCCAGGTAGATTGCGTTATAGCGCCCTGAAAAAGTTCCTAAGAGGATGACGATCCTCGGGATTGGCATGGGACCCGTTGCTAATCATGTCCAATCCCATGCGATTTTTGCATAAAAACCCAGGTTGATTGCGTTATAGTGCCCTGGTAAGGAACTGATGAAGATCAATTAAATCTTCGTATAAAAATCCAGGTCGATTGCGTTATAGCGCCGTGGTAAAAATCTTGAAGATTGTTGTAATCTTCGAGTAAAAAAAAATCCAGGTTGATTGCGTCATAGCGCCCTAGTAAAAATTTCAAAGATTAACGCCGTCTTCGAGTAAATTCAGAGCGATATAGCACCCTGCTAGGAATTTTACGAAGAATAGAGGAATCTTCGCACGTGTACAACTCCAAGAGTGCTAAAAAAGAAATACGACGCCTGAGAAATTCGAACTCTCGCCGTGAAACCATTCGAGAGTTGTCTTCGCAAAATAATTCTCACGAAGGATCTTATCAATAGACTAGGGGCTGTCGCGGGGATACAAGAATCTTCGTTTTGAGCCACGTTTACTATGCAATACGTCTACCCGGTGCTTTGGTAAGTGTCATCTTGAAAAAATAAATTTGCTCAAGCTGACAAAAGAGAGGAAAAGGAATCATGCACAAGGTAGACATAGATAAGTAGATAATATCTTAATATCTTCATTCCAGAAGGATCCTTTACAGAGGTACCCCATTACAAAAGTCTTAAGTCAAGCCCCATGTTACAACTCATACGCGCGTACATGGAATTTACGCCTGGCCCTTGCCCTTCGGGTCGTCCTTGGAGCCCGGAACATTGCCGGCCCCCGAAGATCCTTGGCCTCCGGAGCTTTTGCGCTTGAGGATGACCTCTTTACGAGCATCAGCCATGAAAGAATCCGAGAAGGCTCGGCCTTGAGGAAGCCAGAACCTGCTCATGAAATCCTTGATGGTCAGGTGGTGCTCCTGGGGCAGCGGTCCCGAGGGGTAACCTTCGAGGTATTGGGAGGGGCCCTTGTCTCCTTGAAGGGTACTCTTCCAATGCTGGCATCCTGTAGACTCCAACATCATAGAATAGGCCAGCACGCCTCCTGTGGCGCACTTCGTCCCGAAGGCCTACATACCTTTAGGCAAGACAAGAAGTCCGTCCCGAAGCGAAGAGAGTGCCTTCTCCGGGACCGAAGGGGGGTATCAGGGACCTTCACTGTCCCAAGTTTCACCAGCTCCTGGTGAGCCCGGCGTGCCACTTCTAAGGTCTCCGCCTGGGTACTCTTGAAAGCTTTTTGTAGACTAAAGTAAGAAGCACGAAGTGTGTTGGAATCAGCGAAGATCTTCTCATTAATTTCCCGAAGCTTGCCCACCTCGGTTTGGGAAGAAGTCAGCTGTTGCTCAAGCTCGAGAACCCGAGACTCCAGCTCAAGGACCCGTTCCCGCGAGGTACCAAGCTCTGTCCGGGCGGTGCCTCGCTCCAGGAGGACCTAGGAGTGGGCTCTAGCCTCTCCGTCCCGGAGGGTCTCTAGGTCTTGAAAGCGCCTGCGTTGCTCCGCCAAGACCTCACTCGTTCGAAGGGCGAGCATCTTCTACCAGACCATTCCCTGCGGAGCACGAAGATAGAGATATTTTTCCAAAAAAAACGAAAAGAAAAGAAAAGATACCTGGAGAAGATTATCTTGAAGACCATGGAGCAGGGTCTCTTGCGCCACCCCTTCACATAAATGTCCAACCTTGGGGATGTTGGAGAGTATGTTCTCGGACAAGTTTTCCGAGAACAGGGCCACGACCAAAGTTGGCGTATCCTGGGTCCCTCCACCCGAAGGTGTTTGGATCGAAGGGCCTACGACTCCGGGGAGGACTGGGGGCCTTGCCCCCGAAGTCGGAGCTGGAAGAACCGCCCCCTCGACGCCAGGGGCTGGAGGGGAAGTTTCAGGAGGAATGACGTCCAACCCCATGGATGGAAGAGGAGAATCTTTTATAAAAAAAGAGATGAACAAAGTTAATCGAGGCATCGAGAGCAAAACGAAAATAAAAGTACGAGTGATACCTTCACCGTCCCAGATGTCATTTACGGCGTATGCGCCACCGGTGTGGCTTCCCACGACAGTGTTTCCCCCCACGGACACATATGTATCCTGGGGGGAGAAAGGATTGGCCCCAACGCCGCCGGTACCCTCGGGATCATTCGATCCGTGGTGCAGGCCCTCACCAAGAGCTGGGGCCGGAGGGCAAGACGCCGAAGGAGCTTCGTCCTCGTTGGGGAGAGTTCCACTCGGGGAGCTGGCCGCACCCGAAGGCCTCTGACCACCTTCGGAGTCATCATACCCTTCGCTACTCTCTTCTGGGCGAGGGGGAGGGCCCTAATGGGGCTGGCCGCTATTGGACGTTGACCTCGGGCTTTTTTGGGGGCAGGCGCCTCCCCGGAGCTGGCACCCTTCTTGCGTTTGTGGCTGCCCTCTGCAAAGGGGACCTCGGTGCCCAACACCCTGTTGATCTTAGTGGTAACACCAGCCTTGGCGGCTCTAGCAACTTCCTCAGTCAAGGTGGGACCTAGGAGGACATCCCCGTATTCTTCGGCTTTTTGGAGAGAGAGAGGGCCGAGCGCTGCCCCAAGGACACCCGGGCGCCATCTTCCTCGAAGATGGGGCTGCATCCCCAGTCTCTCCTGAGAGGCTGAATCTTGGCGGCGATATACTCCTCGGCCAAGGCTCTCATGCTGAATTTGCAGCTGATTCTTCGCAGGAGCAACAATTGCGCTTCGTCGGCACCGTCCAGTAAGACCTCGGGAGAGCCAATGGTGGCGATATCACCCCGACGGAAAGCCAGACCACGATCTCCATCCTCCATCCTTTGATAAAACCAGAATAACTTCCATGATAATCCCGAAGATCCTTCCCATTTCTTCTTGGTGGCCAGTGTAGGGAAGCAATCTTCGTGCCCTTTTCTCACCACGAAGTTGAAGTTGCCGAAGGGGAAACCCTGACTTTTCCCTTGCCAACGAATCTCGTGGAGGTGCGCGAAGACCCGCGCCGAGGGCACCCCACCGTGACTTCGAACGGCCCACTTGAAGATAGCCAGTCTGGCTATGGCGTTGGGGGAGAGCTGGAAGAGTTGGGCTCGGAAAATGCCCAATACCTCCCCTATCAGCGGGACGCAGGGAATCCGAAGACCAGCGTCGTGCTGGCAGATGAACAGCACTGCCTCCTCTTCGCGTGGATTAGGGCTGGTCTCCCTCCTAGGGCGGCGGACTGCGTCCACCGCCACTCCTGAGCGCGCGGCCACTTCTGCTACGCCCTCCTCTGTCATTCTCGATTCACCAAGTTCCCAGGACAAGTTGGCCTGGGCGGAAGCAGATAAAATGCGCTTGGGGGCCATTGGGAAGAGCCAGAAGAAGAGAAGGACCAGTTGCACAACTGCAGTTGCGAGAAAACTTCTCGCCGGCGTAGAATTTTAGCGGCGGAGCTGCAGTATTGGGCGGACGGCGATCGCCGGAGTGGAAGAAGGCAAGGAAGAGGGAGAATCCTTAGGCAAGAATGGGAAAAACGTAAAAAGTGAAAGCCCCGTCTGGGGGTATTTATGGGAAGAATCGTCCGCTGGATGAATGACACGTGTTGTCATCAACGGCGCGAATGCGAACCGCTCGAGGTGAAAATCCTATTTTTCCCGCTAAAAAGAACTTCAAGCGACGCATGCCCTATGGCTGACACGTGGAATCCACGACCACTGTATTCGGGTGCGCCGATCAAAAATAGCATTGTTCAAATCACATCAGCTGTCACATCTTGAGGATTGTGGGCCCATGACAATAAATGAGCGGCACAAACTACTAGGTAACATCATTTAACACTTAACATTCCGAGTACTTGGCAGGATCAGCAGGAATCTTCGGTATTCTCTCCACCGCGTGGTGAAAAAAGGGTTGGACCTCGGGTGACAGCCCTTCACCACGCCGAGGCGAGCTGAGGCTGCAAGGGGCTTCTGTTGTAGGAGGGGCTCCCCCTCTTTTACCCGAAGATTGTGGCGAAAATCCCAAAGATGGTGGCTACCTAAGTCTGCGGAACCCGAAGACTATGAATATCTTCAGGAGCTAAGAAGTGTAGAGGCCATGGGATAGCGAGGAATGATATACCCGAAGTTTCCTTCTTCGCTGATGGAGCTACCCGAAGATATTCGAAGATATCCAACGATACCCGAAGATGATCAGATGAGGACAAGGGACCAACTAGCCATGGGCCATTAATATAGTTGCCGAGGGATGGGCCTACATTGACTAGGCCCAGTGATTCAATAAGGGCCATATTGTAATAGGGGTCGATGAGGCTTTTCATGTAAGCAAAAAGGGTTAGGTGTTGTAGAGGGCCGTTGATCTAGCGATCGACGGCCAAGTTTCGTGGACAAAGTTGTCCTATTGTATTTTCATTGTAAACCCTAATCATCAATACCCCTATAAATACATGAGCACCCCATTCAATAGGGGAGAGCATTTTTTCCATTCCTGACCGGCCATTCTCTTCTCCAGTGCCAGTACCTAATTACTTCTAGTGATCTCTCCATCTTGGGGAGACATTTCACACTGTCTGAGACACTTCGACGACAATGGGGGTTTGTGGAGAGAGATTCAATGTACCACACTGCAAAGTGCAAACTTTAGCTCACCATCAACCACGTGCTAATTCACTAAAATTGGAATCCAGGATTCATATTTTTTTTTTCAAGAGGATCTATATCTATTGGGAGAAAACAGGTGTGATGCTGTCAGTTATCAGTCCCCTCAAGAAAAAGATAATGTCATCTCTCTTCAGCTGTACAAACGCTGGCAATGTCGTTTGGAAACGAAGACTAATTAGGCTTTATGAAATTAAGAAGAAAGATGGTCGATCGACCTGCAAAGCCGAAAAAAGAACGCAAATTCATACCAATAAAATATGCAAGTAGAAATTACCACATTATTAATAAAGAAAGAAATGAATCGAAAAGATAAATGGATCATAGTAGACATCTGGAGCTTCGGTTTGCATAACAAACATTGTGTCGTCTTGTTGTATGTACATGCGCGAGGAGAAACAGGCATGCAGATACCGAGAAATTTCTCAAAACTTGTCGTCACACGCTTGTTTAATTAATAGTTAATACTCTTTGTCTCTGTACGTCTCATGTGTCCTCTTGTGCCCAGCAGCCTTCAGGCCACACTTTAAGCCCATGATGCTGCTAGTAAACAAATGTTAGGCAGGAGCGCAGGAGTGGAATCAAGAATTGGCTAACCACGCTTTGAAAAAAAAGAAAAGAAAAGAATAGGCTCAACTTGCCACAAAATAGCATGGAATAGAACACAAAAAAAGGAAACAGATGACACCTTTCCGAGAACTCAACGGTGCACATTAGAGGTTCCTCTCAGCCTCAGCGTTAACCCTACAAATTAAAAAAATAGAATATTAAATAGAGATCATATCAAGAAAGAAAACAAAGAAACCTAATCCATCGAAGCATAAATTCAATCACACGTGATGGCCGACAATTATTTGTGCAGCAGGTGGTGAATGGTGATGCCTGATGAGACCCGGCGGTAGGCCGGTGATGATGTGTCAACGTCGCGGCGCAGCTCCCCTGATCGAGAAAGAGGTGGCCGGTAGATCTGCATGGCGGCTAAGTGTGTTTGGTTGGCCCATGCAGGACCAACCAGGACGGGATGAGGGATGGGACAAATCCACGGGGGATGAACCAGTCACGGTGGCTTTGTTTGGTTGGTACAGCACGAGCTTGTCCTAGCTAGCGCTACAGTAGCTATGCACACAGTGACGCATGCAGTGCAGAGTAGAACAGAGCTTTCAGTGTTCTACTACTCCTCTGTTGCACATTCTATTCATGGATCTAGCTGAATTACATGATACCACAATAAAAGCCTGGATTACATAACTCATGGATCTAGCTGATAAACAAGTTTTCCATGATTCCATTTGAATGGAAACATTACACATAGCAGTGGCAGATATGAGTAACAATGTAAGTAGCAGGGGTTTAATACTATCCCAAGTTCAGATGCGGTAGCAGGGGTAAAATGTAAGTAGCAAAAACATATAAAATTTTGTTCATCTCTTCCATAGCAATGACTTCAACAGGATCTTCTTGTAATAAGGCTTGAAAATCTTCAAGAAAGAAAAAACAGATCATTGGATCCAACTGAAGGGCTGGCAGCTTTCAGCTTCAGTTTCTTCTTCTTTGCCTCTCTTTACTTTCGGTGTTTTCAGACTCTCTTTACTGAAACAAGAACATGAATATCACACAACTAACACCAAAACACGGAGCAAAAACAGCCAAATAGAATACAATTTTTTTTTTTTTTGAAAGAGGGGCAAGAGAACTGCCGTCCTATTTCATTGATCAGTAGGAGAAAATAAAATAAAAAGACCGTGCAAGCACGGGGTACAACCGCAGCGCTCCGCTGCAACTCTGGCCAAAGCCAGACACACCTCCGGCCACCGCCGGACACAACACCTACAGGAAGAGAGAAAGGAACGCAGCCCCACCGCTGCCACCTAAGCAAAAGGCCGAACAAAGAGAGAGATACAGATGAGGGAGAAGAGGGAACTCCAACAACACTCACACACAACAAACGACTCCTAGAGTAGCAAACCCAGCGAAACCCAAAGTGCAAAGCGGCAACCACAACGCCTCCAACGAGGTAGTGACGGGAGAACCCGCCGCCGTCGCAAAGCCGCTAGGGTTTTCACCCAGAGCAGGGAAAGGTCTAAAAGGTGATGCCTCCAACGAGGGGACGACACCAAGGTGACGCCATCACCAGCCCCCAAAAGGGTAAGGCTTTCGCCCAAGACCAGCCCTACTAGCACCGAAGGGAAAGGCCGCCGAAGGTCGAAACCACAAGAACAACTGAGTCGCTGGCCGAAGACGCAGAGCCGAAAAACGCGAACGAACACTGCCACCCGACACGGAGGACGCCGCCCACTCCACTGGACACCTCGAAGAAAGGGAGGGTCAAGACAACGAGGATGGGACCGGGCCAAGAGACAGAGAACGGGGACGTTGCCGGAGAAAAGCTCGTCAACCAAAGTCGTCGGAGAGGGGCCACCACGCCTGGTGGCCAACGCACGGGGAGCAAAGGAGACCGGCCACCGCGCCACCCAGGCGACACAAGTCGAACCCTGCCAATAACCCAGAAGAGGCCAACCCACACCACCGAGCACCTCGCAGGGAGGGGAGGGCAAGGTGGAGGAGGACGGGACCAGGCTAGAAAACAAGGGTCGACGTGCCGCTGAGGACGGACGACGGCCCACCAAGCCACCACGGGAGGAGCCGAGAAGACGTCGAGCACACGCCCCTAGAGCCCACTTGCTCCGCCCGCTCCGGCCAGCTACCGAAGCGAGCCCCCCAAGAGCTCCACCACTGCACGTGAAGGTGTGAACGAAGAAGGAAAGCATCCTCGGATTTGAAGCCGCACGCCACCGGACCTAGGCACTGCCCGTCTTGGGACTGAGGGGGAGACTCGGGGGGGTGGAGGTGGGGTGTGGGTGACACCGGGCGCCGTCGCGACGCTGAGGGGGAGGGACTGGTCACCGCGGCGCTGTGGACCAAAAGAAGGAGGCCGCCGGCCACGGGGCGCAATTGCCCGCGCAGCGCCGCCAACGCCCCAAGGGGGATGGACGCCGAGGAGCCGCGCCGGGACACCACGTCTGGCCGCGCTGGCCCAGGCCGCGCCGCCACGCGCCGGCACAGGACGCACCTTGCAGATCCGGCCTCGACGCCTGGCCGCGCCGCCGCGCGCCGGCCATGGCCCAGCTAGGCCACGCCACTGCCGCCTCGGGCAGGCCCAGGCCACGCTGCCGCCGCCCTAGGCCGGCCCAGGCCACGCCGCGCACGGACCCGGACACGACGCCGCCGGATCTGGCAGACACCGCCGAGAAGGAGGAGGCGGCGGCGGAGCCCGAGCGGGTCGCCACCACGGCGCCTTGGCCTCGGCCGTGCAGCGCCAGCGCGCTCCGGCTCCGGCTCTGGCGCTGGAGCACCACCGCGGCGCCAATGCCGAGCTGCTGCTCGGCATCCTTGCGTGGCGATCCCGTGGCCGCTTGGATCTGGGACGCCGCCGCCACGCCAAAGCCAACCAGCTTGGCTTGCCACGCCGCCGCCCCCGCCCCGGGCCGGCCCAGGCCACGCCGGCGACGGATCCGGCCACGACGGCGCCGGAACTGGCCACCACGCCACCGGGCACCGCAAGGGCACGGGCCAAAAGAGAGACAAGGAAGGGGAGAAAGGAGGAGGGAAGAGGGTTAGAGGGAGAGGGGCGGCCGCCGCCGCCGGCGGTCGCCGGCCGGCGGCGGCGGCGGCGCTAACAAAATTAGGTGTGATGGCTTACCAACACCATCATGAACGCCAGATAGGAAGTTATTTCTCAAAGATTATGAGCAACGAGTGCTGGAGGCTGGTCTGAATCATCCTTTTCAACTTCTAATTCAAGCATTAAACACGAAGAAACAAAAGAAGAGAATGTGGAGGGTATAGTAGCAAACCCAAATAAATCAATGTGGTGGTGTTGCTAGGACCATAGTATCCCACTGGCTACATGATGCCACTGACAAATTGAAGGCACTGTGGGGGTATACCACAAGTATGATGATACATGGATCTGTGTAGTGCTGGGCATTATTCATCTGCCAGATAACACAAACAGCAAACTCAATCACTCAGCAACTTTCATCCTCAGTTAATTTTTTTTTTCAGGTGCAAAGTGAATATTCCAATGGGTATGAGGGATTGGGGGAAGACACAAGTAAAAAAAACAATCATGAGCCAATCAAATGGGAAATGATGAAAAACACGTAGGAGTAACCGAGTAGCCTCCCAGGGAAATCTCCACAAAAGAAGCTGACTATTTTTACTTCTCTTTACCAAGAAAACGAGGATATATTCCATACCATAAAAGGCTATAATTAGTGGCATGTTTTAACCGGATTTCAAATCAAAGGGGAACAGAAATAAAACCTATCTGGTAGCAGCAAGGAGAATCCCCAATAAAACCTTTGCTAGACCATCCAACAACCATTGCATAAATGTTAGAAGTGACGGTATGATAAGAGCATCCATATCAGGCCCTGCATCCAAGCCGCTACTTCAAAATTTTTTGAATGCCGCAAGTGCCGCCCGAGCGATTCAAAATGGCGCATGACTGCGGGCAAGTGGCGCGAGCTGGCTGGCGCGTGGCGCGAGCAGTTAAGCCAGGACAGCGGCGGAAGACACCGGCGCTGCTGGCCATGCTCAGCTTTTTAAAATCAAGAACACATATTTCCTTCTCATATACATCACAATCCATTAGTAAAACCAAGAAAACACCAAGACTTCACTATACCAACACTTCACACTCCCTAGCCATCCATCCTGCGTCCCAACTCCCAAGTAGTAAACAAATAGAATCAAGAACTATGAAAAACCAACAGTCCTTATCATGAAAGCAGCTAGATAGGCATATCCCCAGTACTAATATAAGAAACCCAGTTTGCCCACTATCATGCATATGGAGGACAAGTTAAAAAATATTTAGATGCTAGCCAGTGACCTAACATCTTGATTAGCACTTCCTCACTAGAAGCTAATCAGCCATGGGTGCCATGGATGCATGCACACACAGCTAACAGAATAGTCTGGACATTAGTATGAGACAATTGGGTGGCATTTAGAATCACATGATGGAATCTTGCATAAAAAAAAAACTCAGATGCAACTGGAGAATGATCTGTTCAGTACTTTGTATACCTAGAGGGGCTTCAACATGAGAGAAGGTGATATGGAAATTAATCAGTTACATGCTCATTTGATATATATGTTCTATGCTTGTTATTCTACTACAATTCATGAACAAAACAAATGGAATTTTAAATTAGATGATCTGTACATATATCATGCACACACACCCTTCTTTGTGTTTCAAAGAATTTCAGGTCACCAAAAGATATCCAATAATCAAAAGACGAGGACGTCTTTTCATGAAGAAAGGGAGGATGATGTGGATATACACACGACCAACTCTTTTGAATTAATGACATCTTTTGACTGGAAAGAACTGTTGAGCCGGATTAAAAATAATACGATAAAGGAGACAATCAAGCACAATGAAAGAGGAGAGGAATCAAATTTCCACTAGCTTGATGCAATGAGATGTCATCGCATATGTCATCACCATAAAGGTCATGACATATGTCAATGGAGGAAGAAGACATCAAATTTTCCAACTAGTTTTCTTGCAAGCCAAGCCATCAATATATGTTGTGTACTGTAGCACCGACGTACTGTAGCACCGCCATACTGTAGCAACACTGTAGCACCGACCTAATACCACTATAAATAGAGGGCAACCCCCTCATATGTAAGTAGATTGAGAATTTTCAGAAACATACTTCTTATTCTAGGGCTTGTGTTGAGTTATTCCACCCCCATAGAATTGGGAATTATCTGAGTTCTTGACTCCGTAGTTCTTGTGATTGCCTCTGGGATTGCAAAAACACGTCTACTCCACGTTAGCAAGTAGACAACCGGATCAAAGCGTGTGGTTGGGTGAATCGAGTGTCGCAGGTTGCCGTAATTGAGACGGTGATTGGCGGTGTCATTCATCAGGTTGCACGGATCCATTATCTCCAATCCTACGTCGTGAAGATCGGGCCTCAGTCGCGGACGCTGATCCGTATCGTCGGGAGAGGAGTGGGACGAAGCGAACTCTTCGTTTTTCATCGGACCGAGCGGTCCTGCCTGTAATGCACGAGGCTGATCCAATCGACCGGGACGACGGAATCCTGTCCGGGCAAACCAAACAAAAAACCAGACCGTGCTGGACGGGACCGTGCTGGTCAAGGAAACCAAACACACCCTAAAGCGTGCTACAGCGCCGGCACTGAGCCAGAGAATACGGCAGAGAGAGAGGCGACAGGAGGGTAGAATAGTAGGGTTTAGGGTTTAAGCTTTCAAGTGCGTCACTCTGTTTGTGCCAGTCCTCTGCCCTGTGCTCATTCTTGATTCTTCCCTACACTAGAGACACATACAGCCAGCAAAAAATATGACAAACATACGGAACGGGTTAACAAAAACTGTATTGAAAGTTCTTTATCAACATAACGATCGAGTACAATGGAACACCCGGACAGAATCATGGTGGTGTTGGTAGCTTTATGATATAGACAAACCTATGTTATTTTATTGTGAAACAAGCGAAAACATGAACTGTTGAACAGCCTGAATCTGCAGCTGGAGCTCAGATTTGCGCCATCTTGCTCTTTCATCCTTTTGTCTTATCTACCTTTCTGAACTAATAAAAATTCAAGGTTATGCATGACGATTGGTC
>SPJY01016237.1:867792-945879 GCA_005191435.1 Raddia distichophylla
GCCAAGATCACCTCAAAATCCCTGCCCAGGAACTGCACTGGTGGTGGACCACAGTGGTCTACGGTCCCTAGTCTAGACCAAAAAAGCTCCGATTCATTGCCATGTTGAAAGACACCGCGCCCCCACCAAACGAGCCTTGGCTCATGTGTAACACCCTGGCCAAAAATTGCTTAAAGTATAGCCCACCTACAGGGCATATGAGAAATGAGCATGTGTATATGCATTGCATGATTGCATATCAAATTATGAAGGAGCCATGATTTGATGTCTTATGTTATTTTAGATAAGGATATGATCTACCTTGTTTTATGTATTTGCTGAGTTTTATACTCACCCTTGCTTTCTATGTTTTTTTGAGGTGATCAATGAAGCATGCATGGGATGGGCGTAGCTCTGATACCAACTGTAACACCCCAACCTAACAAGGCTCAAATACTACGAACATAACATACATAACACAATACCTCATAGAAAAATTTCGACAGCATGTCCCCTGTAAACTGAACAGTTTTTACACAAGATAATCATAAATTCACGATAATACCATCTCAGAACCAAAAACATAACTAAGGTACCAACCAAGCAAGCATTAAACTTTAGTAGACACCAAACAATAACGAACCAAGTTAACATTTAACAAACGAAGGGAAAGAACGCTTCCAAGATCTAATATTATGTGACTAAGTTTATTTGAATCACTAAGAAATTGAATGTGGAGTTAAAAGTGCGTGTGGCATCAGTGTGTCAGGTCTTGGTTAATTAATTTAATAACACTAAATCAGAGTTTTAACTTATACATATATTCATCTGTTTACCCATAACGGACCTAAAGCCCGCTCTGATACCATCTACGGCCCAAAATCGCTTAAAGGCTAGCCCACTTACGGGGCTGGCCCACGCATACATAGCACCCACTTGGACTTTCGGCATCGCTTCGTCCAAAAGGGTTAACTCGGGGTGCTATATTTGGCTCCAACAGGTATTATATGCTACTACAACTCTGTCTCAACTAGTAATATGGGACTAATATCCCACCATCACAGCCACATGGGCCTCACAACACATCAGGCCAGAGTATTACATCGTGCTTGGCGACTTCAGCATGACCCGCTAGGCCTCCGACAAGAACAACACCAACATCTCTCACGCTCTGATGAGAGCGTTCGGGGCGGCCATTGACCAGCTTTAGCTTTCGGAACTTCCGCTTTCTGGACGCAAATTCACTTGGAGCAATGAAGGGGCCAACCCAAACTCTATCCCGCGTCGACAGGGCCTTTTGCTCGACGAGTTGGTCCCTAGCTTACCCCGTTTCTACTCTTCGGGCACTCTCATCCCAAGCCTCCGATCATGCCCCGCTTCTACTCAACACAAGGGAGGGACTGTCATGCGGTAGCAGCAGCTAGCAGCAGGCCGCCATCGTTTTGTCTGAGACGATGTCTGCATTTCTCATCTTCAGGCCGCCATCGTTGACCATATAGTGGTCAATGTGTGAGAGAACATAACTGGCTATCACTTGTACTGGCTGCTTGGTAATCCATGCATCCAGAAGGTCACGGCTGTCATCAACTGCGATGATGCTACTCTTGGGGAGGTGGAGCAAGCGGAAGCGGCGCTGGGGAACGCAGTGGAAGTGCATCCCAACCATCCCACGCTTGAAATGACGAGAGACGCGCAAGATAGTGAGTGCTATCACGACGACCAGCACGACCAGGTCGTACATATTAAATTCTCATCTCTTACTGTACCTACCTTCCCGTTATCAGGCCGCCGTCATCGTCGATTATGTTTTCAATGTTCGAGAGATCGATCATGGACTGTGGGGAGCATTATTATGATACCATCTTCTGTACACTTTTGCGTCATCGCAATATATATCGAGAAGGTCACTGCTGTTTTCAACTGCGCGGATGCTACGCTACTGGAGGTAAAGGGAACTGGAAACTGCTCTTTTTTTTTTCTTTTCTTTTTTTTTTTTTTGCAACAGGGGCACACCCCGATTTCCATTTCCAGGGAAACGAAAACAAAAAGGTTCATTACAAAAGCTTTCTGCCTCCAGCATAATAACCCACAAGGCAGCTAGTCACAGATGACCAAAACTAACAAAACTAACACCCACCCAAAAAGAGTCCTCTCAATTTGGCCAGGGATCATCTCCAAGTTTCTTCCACTCACAGAACAAGTTTCTAACCAGCCCCCAGATACCATCCATAGGACAACAAGTCAACACCATGTCCCAACTTACAAACTCCCCAACCGCCATACAAAAGCAATCCAACAACATCACCCCTCCAACACGAGTTTTCCGACAAACATAATCAGATATGACTTCAATCCTTAGGGTCTCCCTCCTGATCCTTCTCTCCTTTGTCCTTCAAGTCACTTAGAGTGGAGAAAATCTTCTCGATTCCCAGCTTAATCAATTCTTGATCATCAGCCTTCATCAAACCTGACCAATAAGACAGATTAGCACAAATATTGTAAGTGAATTCTTCCGGAGACATGATGCGTTTGCCCTCAAAACACACCATGTTTCTGCGCTTCAAAATTGCCCAGCAAACGGCAGCGAAACCAATAAAGCAGAACTTTTTCAGCCCCCTAAAATTATTAGAAAACCACTTAAAGTAAGAATGAACATCCCCCGGTCTGTTCGTCACATTCAAAGCCAAAGCTACAATTCCCCAAATCGTTTTTGCAAACATGCATCTAAAGAAAAGGTGGTCAATAGTCTCCATTTCCTCGCAGAAAGCGCATCTGGCATCCCCATGCCACCCCCTTTTTCTCAAATTATATTTAACCAGAACAGCCCCATTAATCAAGAGCCAACAAAACACTTTAATTTTTAAAGGGAGCTTAGCTTTCCATAAATCCTTATACCACGAATTTCTTTCCTCATTCCAAGGCAAAAGATAAGAAGAAGCAACTGAGTATCGTCTAGATTTCTTCTCAGGGAGCCAAAGTGCTTGGTCAGGTTCATCTTTTATCTGCAGACTACACAAGTCTCTACAAACTTCCCCCCATCTTTCAATTAACTCCGATGGGATTTCTCTCCTGAACGCTAACTCCCCATTTTTGGAAAAAGCATGATCTACCGATATCATCTGATCTCTACAGATTTCAAAAACTCTCGTCAGCAACTGAGAAAGCGGTCCATCACTCCACCATATGTCCTGCCAAAAGCTAACCCCCTTACCAGAACCAATCTGCATGGCCCTGAACTTGATGTAACTATTCCTGATTTTCATCAAATCTTTCCAAAAGGCAGAATCTGTTGGTTTGACTTTCACCAAAGACAGGGGACTTCCTTTCACGTATCTCTCTTTTACTATATGTTGCCAAATCCCCTCTTTGGTTTCTAAATTCCACAGCCACTTACACAACAAACTGATATTTAAAGCTCTAAGATTCTGCACTCCCAAACCCCCTTTACTCTTTGGTTTGGTGACAATTTCCCATTTCACTAAATAGTACTTCCTCCTCTCCTCATTTCCTTGCCAGATAAACTTCCTTCTTACCGTATCTAGCTTGTTAATCACAGATAGAGGAAGCAAGGCCATAGACATTGAATATAGAGGAATACTAGAAAGACATGCATTCACTAAAGTAATTCTCCCCCCAAGAGATAGGCATTTTCCTTTCCACGCAGATAATCTCTTCTGGACTTTTTTAATTAGGGTATCCCAATGTTTAACAGAATTCCTTCTATACCCCACTGGCATCCCCAGGTATGTAAGAGGAAAACTACCAATCTCACATGTAAACAAGTCAGAGTACAAGACCTCTTTTTCATAATCTCCATTGATAATCAAACATTCGCTTTTCTTGAAGTTAATCTTCAGACCAGACATCATTTCAAACAAACAAAGGAGCAACTTAACGTTTCTAGCTCCTTCTATATCCTCCTTAATGCAAACAATAGTATCATCAGCGTACTGCAGAATAGCTAAACCCTTTGCAAAGAAATCCTCTGCTAGCCCAGTAAACAATCCATTTTCCTGAGCTCTCAAGAACATCGCTGTTAAGCAATCAGCAGCAAGATTAAACAAAAGTGGGGAAAGAGGGTCACCCTGTCTCACACCTTTGGTGCTTTGAAACCATCCACCTATTTTGCCATTAACATTCACACAAAGAGTGTCTTGGGATAAAATATTATAAATCCAATGACACCATTTCTCACTGAACCCCCTCACCTCCAGGCATTTAAGGAGAAATGCCCAATTCACCTTGTCATAAGCTTTCTCAAAATCCAATTTCAACACCACCCCCACCTGATTTTTCATTTTAGTATGGTGTAAAATTTCATGGAGCGCCATAACACCCTCTGTGATATGCCTCCCAGGGATAAACGCACTTTGGTGCCAACTGATTATTCTTTTCATTATACTCTCTAATCTAGTTGTCAGAGTTTTTGTAATCAGTTTATAAAGACTATTTAAGAGGCAAATATGTCTAAACTTCGTCAGATTGTCAGCCTCCACTACTTTAGGCAACAGAATTATCACACCATAGTTCATTTTAGCCAGATCCAAACCCCCATTGTAAAACTGATCACAAATCTGCATTATATCATGCCTAATAAAGGACCAACATTTCTGAAAGAATTCAATAGGGAAATGATCTGGGCCAGGGGCTTTGTTCTTTGCCATTTTTCCTAAATTTTCAGAAATCTCTTTTTCAGAAAAAGGTTTGCACAAATCTCCATTTTCCTCAGGTGTCACACAATTGGAATCCCCCCAGAGATTATTACTAATTGAGAACCAACTCTTGGAAACACCACCAAACAGATTTTTATAAAACTCAGTGGCATGAACCAGAATATCCTCTTCATTTTCTATAGTTGACTCTCCATCTTTCAACTTTTGAATGACCTTTTTCCTTCTCTTGCCATTCACCACAAGATGAAAATATTTAGTGTTTAAGTCCCCTTTCAACAGCCAGTTCTGTTGAGATTTCTGATGCCAGTCTTTCTCTTCCTTTTTTAAAATATCCAACAATTCATTTTGATGAATAATTCTCTCCTTTTTTTGATCATGAGATAAACCAAAAACTTCCTCCTGCTCTTCAAGATTGCTCAAAGCCTCCATTAAGAATTTCTTCCTTTTCCTTTCATGACCATATATATTTGAGCCCCAACCTTTTAGAAATTTCTTTACCCTATTCAGTTTGATCTTGAATCTAGCCAAAGGATCACACCCCTGAACATCATCCCTCCAAATCCTCTCTATCTGAGGTAGAAAATCCTCTTTATCTAACCAACCAGTTTCAAACTGAAAGGGTCTCTTATCATTATTCCTCAACACTCCATCATCAATGCATAAAGGGTTATGATCAGACATTACTCGAGGAAGTTTAGTCACTTTACCAAAAGGATAAATGCTTTCCCACCGAGGGTCAGCCAAGATTCTATCCAATCTTTCCAAAGTTGGGGTCCTATGGTTATTTGACCAAGTAAAATTCCCACCACAAATAGGAAAATCTCTTAAAGAAAATTTTTCAATGGTCTCATTGAAAATCTTAGAAAATTTATTAGGTTTCCAATTCTTATTCTTATCCTTTTTATCTCTCAGGATATTAAAGTCCCCATGGGGCACTATGGTTATTTTACCAAGTAAAATTCCCACCACAAATAGGAAAATCTCTTAAAGAAAATTTTTCAATGGTCTCATTGAAAATCTTATAAAATTTAGTAGGTTTCCAATTCTTATTCTTATCCTTTTTATCTCTCAGGATATTAAAGTCCCCACCAACAAGCAAAGGAGAGTCACAACTATTTCACATATTATCTAATTCAGCCAAAACCCCTTCTTTCCATTCATCTTGGGCAGGACCATACACTACCAAAAGGCTCCATCGACAACACTTCCCCTTATCCCAAAGATTCATCATAAGAGAAAACTCCCCCTGTATGTAAACAGAGACATCAAAAGCATTATTTCTTATCCCCACTAAGATCCCCCCAGATTTTCCTTTCGAGCTACACCATTTCCATAAGAAATCCCCCTTGGGATCAATTTTCCTGAAAAAACCATCTGTATACTTAGATTTTTGGGTTTCAACCAAACCCACAAAATCTAGTTTCATTGTCTGCAACTTCTCAGACACTAGAGAGCTCATCCCTTTTTTGCCCACACCCCTGCAATTCCAGAAAATTCCTTTCATGCAAGATTTTTAAACCCTAGACCCCTTTTTTTCCTCCTGTCTTCATGGCCACTCTGACCACCTAATACGATAGGTTTTACAACTTGTCCTCTAAGTTGCATGTTGTTTTTCCTGCTTTTTCTCCTGGACCTCACAGGAGAAAAGCCATCAGAGTCAGTTTTGCAAAGGTCTTCCTCCAAACAAAAAGACTCATTATCATTTTTTGGTTCATGCCCTTTTTCCAACATATCTTTTTGTTTATTTTTCTGGTAAGCAGCCATTCTCCCATGTTCCATATTTTTCATCACCTCGATTACAGAGATCTCTTCGCAAGATATAACTATCCCCATATCAGAAGCCATTTCTACTATCTTGCTAGAGCTCAAAATATCAAAAGAATTGGAATGGTATATAGAATTACCTTCTAAGCTTCTTTTTTTCTGAAGATTAGCAGCTTTTTCCACAATATTCTGTTATTCTCCCATCAGCCTTGAACTTCTTCTAAGGGGATTTGCTTTTTTCGTGATGATGTTTCCCCCTCCCCTATCCTGCATCAGAACCATGTCCTCAGCCTTACCTCCTTCAGTTCCTTTTTTCTGGACATTTGTCTGCTTGTCATAGGGCACCACTTTTTTCATGTCTGCATTATCCACCTTTTCATTGTCCAGCTCCCTAATCTCTTCAATTGCCACCCCCTGAGTCTTACCCACAAAAGACCCATACTCATTAAAGGGACTATCAACCAGATTTTTGTGAATATTGATTTGAGGGCACCTCACCATCCAGAACCTATTCACATTAAAGACCCTCTCATCAGATTCCTCCTGAGATGAAACAGGGTCATGATGCTCATATCTGGACAATTCTATAGCCTTATTAAGATCCCCTAACTCATCTTCGTCACCTTCAGTAGTTTCCTGGGAGTTATCAATGTGTATGTCATAGTTCTCTTCACTGTCATTTGCAATATGCTTCCCTTTCTCATGTGTCTCCTTAGAAGCAGCAGAAATCCTGTCAAAGACCGAACCCTTGTCTTTAGACATAGAACCACTAGCACCATCCCCTTTATGTTTTTTTGCTATATGTTCTTTTCCACTATCCTCTTTACTTTTAATGCCAATCCCATCACCCTTTTGAGTTTCCCCGTCCAACTGACCTTCCACTTCAAACAGAATCTTATATTCAAAAGCCCCAATTGTACAGAAAACAAATGGAGGCACCTTCCTTTTGTCATTACAGTATATCCTCACCCTAACACCCTCAATCTTGGATATACTTAGCCTATCAATTTCTATGGGTGCACCCACTGTGCTAGAGACCCCATATATCACAGGATCAGATCTCTTGTCCAATGGTATATTCTTGACCCTGACCCAAACCTCATCCATTCTCCTAACTGCACAAATCTCAGAGCTCCAAGGAGATACTCTAATGGTAGCATCAAGAAGCCTCATATTCATCTCCTTGAACTTAGCCAACTCTTCAACTCTCTTCTGAGTAGGTAATCTCATCAAGAACTGATTCTCACCAATTTGTCTAGCAGTACATCTCCAGGCATCCCCCAGTTGAGATTTCATATCAACCTCAATATCTCTGGTTGTGGCATGCCCTCTCACCACTTCAATCACAGCCATACACGCCTGTTCTTTGCAGCTTTGATCAGATGGAACATCTTCCACAAAATAAAATCCCTGTCCTTCACTAGCAAACCCATAAAATTTAGGAGCATAATCACTGGGTTTCTTCTCCTGACAAACTTTAGCAGTATGTCCCTCCAATCCACACCTCAAACATCTAGGGGAGGACTTGCATTCCACAGCAATATGACCAAACTTTTTACATTTGAAACACATAACATTCCCCCTATCTTCCATCCTTCCCATATTCTGACTGATAGCATTTTTCTCAGCCCCAAGAATCCCAACTCCTCCACTCTGAATACCTCTTTCTGTTTCACCAGAGTTCTTTGTATTAGCGCCCCATCCATCATTGTCCTTCAGAGAAAGATTTCCACTCTGTTTAGGAACCCATTTCAAATTATCCTCTCCTGGAACTGATTTATCAATTTTCTGCTGTGTACTCTGTTCGTCAGGATTCAGAGATCCCTCTCCCCCCCTCTTTCATCATCTCTGAATCTTTTTTGACCCCGACATCCTCAGAAAATCTCATCGAAGAAGACCCACACTCATCCCCCCAAGGAATCCCCCGGCTTGAACTTCTTCCCATAGCAAACACACCGCGGGAAGGAGGGATCACCGACCTGGACCAGGAGAAGCGACCTCGGCCATTTCCGCCACCTCGCTGAGGGCTGCGTCCACGCCAACCCTGGAATCCACCACCAGCCCGTCCTCCACGGCCTCCAGCATGATCCCATCCACGATCCATGCTAGGAGATGAACACACAATCTCAGCAAAGGATCTGCAATCTCCGTGGATTGTCCCTCTCCAGCTACCGTCACCGTGGTGAACCCTAGAAGAGGAATGGGATATCTCCCCCCAAATGTGCCCGAACATTCCTCTAATCTGTGAAGTAAAGGGTAAAACCGTCTCACCACTGTGTCTACCATTGATGGGCCTCGAGATCTCTGGCCATTTCCCATCGCAAGCCCGCCCGTCCTCGTTTGGGCTCGCTAGGATTGGTCCAGATACCCTCGTATCTCCATCAATCTGGTCCGATAGCCCATACAACCAATGTGGAATCCATGGCGGCATGCTCGAGATTCAATGAAGGCCTGAGCGCGTGAAACCCATTGGCAAGCTTGTCGGACTTACCAGAGGTCATAGCCCCAGAACCATCGTCGGCGATGTGGGAGTCGGCGGAGAAGAAGCCCTCACCGCTATTAAGCGGCGCGACTCGCCGGATCGCCACTAACACAGGAACATCGTAGCACAGGAGAGGAAGCGGCAGGCGGCCGGAGCCGTCACGGTGGCTCCTCGCCTGCCACGACCGGTTGCCTGGCTTGGATGCCTCGGCGCCGGCGGCGAGGAGGCAGACGCCGGATCGGAGGCCACGGTTGAGGAGCGCCGTCGTCATCCCGCCTGGAGTCTAGCGATCTGTCCCATGCGGTTTCAGATGTTGTGCCTGAAAATACTGTAGCTAGTCCAGTTGTTGTCGACAATGCTAGATCGAGCTCTCTGTCGAAAAGTAACGAGGCTGGTGATGTTGCGGCTGGCCGGGGGGGGGGGGCGAAACCTCTGCAAATCTAGTTCGGACACATGTCATGAGTACTCGCTTGCATGATAATATTCAACCAAAAACTCATACTGATGGCACAATTCCTTTTGGTCGTAGGGCCCATTTTTTATTGAGCGCTTGACTTATGCTAATGCAGTTCAGAGAACGAATGGCAAGAGGCCATGAACTAGGAATTCAACGCTTTGCTGAAGAACAAGAAGACTTGGCATTTGGTGCCCTATCGGTAAGGTATGAATCTAATTGATTCTTAGTGGGTTTTCAAGTTGAAGAGGAAAGCATATGGCTTAGTAGATCGCTGCAAAGATCGACTCGTGGCAAAGGGTACAAGCAAAGGTATGGTGTATACTATGGTGACATTTTCAGTCCCGTAGTTAAACTGGTGACTATATGCACTATTCTCTCTTTAGCAGTATCCAAAGGTCGGTAGCTGAAGCATTTGGATGTACAAAATGCATTTCTACATGGCGTGCTAGAGGAGGATGTATACATGAGGCAGCCTGAAGGGTATAGAGATAGAAAGAACCCTACGACTGTCTACAAATTCGATAAGTCTCTGTATGGACTTAAGCAGTCACCTAGAGCATGGTATTCCAGGTTTGGCATGTAACTTCAGGAATTTGATTTTATACCGTCTCATGCTGATACATCCTTGTTTGTATACAATCAGGATGGTGTCACCATGTATCTACTAGTTTATGTGGATGACATTATATATTGTCACAGGATGTGCTACCAATGCGGTGGAGTACTTAATTTAGGAGCTCAAGAGAGAATTTGCAGTGAAGGATTTTGGTGATCTCCATTATTTCTTGGGCATACAGGTGCAAAGGAGGAAAGATGGTTTATTACTTACTCAGTATCGATATGTCTCTGAAGTCCTTCAGAGAGTAGATATGAAGAACTTCAAACCAATTGCCACGCCGTTGTTAGTATTGGAAAAATTGTCAAGGGATGAAGGAAAAGCATTAACAACTGAGGAGGCTACAAGGTACCGAAGTACAATGGGTGCACTCCAATACCTCACTCTGATCGACCTGACATCTTTTTCGCTGTCAATAAGGTTTGTCAATTTCTACACTCGCCTATTGATGTGCATTGGACAGCAGCAAATCAAATACTTCGGTATCTGTGGTATACTCAAGAGATAGGACTCTGTATAAGCAGTTCTAGTTCAAATTAAGTAAGTGCCTTTTCAAATGTTGATTGGGCAGGGTGCCTAGATGATCGAAGATCAATAGGTGGTTTTGTAATGTATTTTGAGAATTTGATTTTCTAGAGTTCTAGAAAATAGTCTACAGTATCGAGCTCTAGCACTGAGGCTGAATACAAATCACTGGCAGATGCGACAGCTGAACTTGTATGGATTCAATCACTGCTAAAAGAACTAGGAGTATTTCAAGGTCGTGCACTTGTCTTGTGGTGTGAATTTGGGTGCTACGTACCTAACAGCTAATCCAGTTTTCTATGCCAGAACAAAACATGCTGAAGTTGACTTCCACTTCGTGCACGAATGGGTAGCAAACAGAGCACTTGAAGTCAGATTTATTCCTTCAAAGGATCAAGTTGCAGATGGTCTGACTAAGAATGTTTCAGTATCAAATCTTGCACGTTTTTGACACAATCTCAACCTCTCACGAGTTTGTTTTGAGTGGGAATGTTAAAGATAAAGACGCAGGTGGTTGAGCGTATATATATCCATTGTAACAGATTAGCTATCTCTATACCTGTACCTATATCATATGTAACAAACTACAGCATATATATACATGAGAATCTGTAACAAACGACACATATAAATACATGAGAGCCTGCTCTTATTGAGTTACGGCATATTAATCAAACCCTGAGCCACGTTCTTTTACAGAGAGACGAAGTGCAAACAGAAGCATCTCAGTAGCTGAGCTTGGCTATGCAGCAAGATGCACTGGCGAGGTTTGCAGCAGACGACGGTTTGCCCTAAACAAATTTAGCCGAGCATTATTATCTTGCAACGTGATTAACCGAAGCAATTATCAGCACTGATTGCCAACTTTAGCCGGAACAAAATTAACAGATGGCTTAGTCATCAAATAATTAGGGCTTAACTGAAAACATTAATTAGGGCTCTAATCTGTTCAAGATTAGGCTAAGTATGTTCTGCTACCAAATGTTAGAAAACCTAACTCAATTAGCTTAGCCTAAATACAATAACATAAAATCATAATGTGGAAAATTGCTTAGGTAATCACCGTCATGGTAAAATCATCTGTATCAGTTGCACGATGTGGAGGCGATGTCGTACGTACGAGGTAGTCAATGCAGGGAGACGTCTGGTAGCAGATCATGATCTTCCTTCGATGTCATAGAACATCAACAACAATGACGATTGTACTCTTCCCGGTAGCTCTGACGCCAACCACGAGACCGGATAGAATTTAGAGGATTAGAGCTTAATGACGATTTAAAGTGGACGTAAGCGATTAGTTAACCTGACGTGTCTCGTTCTCTCATCTTATATAGCGTAAGATAGGATAGACGTAACCCAGATTAGAACTCTAAAATCAATTAATGATAAACTTAATTATTATTTAAGAATAAACCCATATTAGATGATCACACGGATGAAGTTAGTTGGACATTAATCTAACATACAACAGTATCAGGATCCTCTCATGGTCTACAATACAAGTATTCTCGGCCGGCGGCTTCGGGGAGGGGTGCGGCGGCGGCGGGCTCCGGGGAGGAGGAGCGCGCGGCGGCGGCGCTTCGGGGAGGGCTCCGCGGCGGCGGTGCTCGGGGAGGAGGAGCGCACGGTGGCGGCGGCGCACGGGAGGCGTGTAGGGGCGGCCGGGGAAAAAAAAAAGAGGTAACCCTAGATCTCTGATACCATATAGAGAGAGATTGGGGGAAGCCACACCCAATTAGGGGGTTCCTTTCATATATATATATATTGCCAAATGTACATGTACAAGTATTAGCAATACATTCCTTAACACCTGCCCGCAGTCGCAGCGGGAGGATCGCGGACGCAAAGACTGGGCCTAAAATCAGTGAAAAACTGTACAGGCAGTCCTTTGGACATGATGTCCGCAAACTGATGAGACGAAGGGACATGGAGCACACGCACTTGTCCCATGGCAACCTTCTCGTAGATGAAATGAATATCAATCTCGATGTGCTTCGTGCGTCGGTGATGGACGGGGTTTGCCGTCATGTAGACGGCACTAACATCGTCATAGTAGACAACCGTCGCAGAGGCAATCGGGGTGTGCAACTCCTGAAGTGACTGGTGCAGCCAACAACACTCGGCGACAGCTCGATATTTAGCCTCGGCGCTGGAGCGAGAGACAGTCGTCTGGTGCTTGGAGGACCACGAAACCAAGTTGTCGCCGAGGAAGACGCAGTAGCCGGAGGTAGAGCGCCTGGAGTCAGGACAGCCAGCCCAATCAGCGTCAGAATACGCGGTGAGGGACTGAACCGGACTAGTACCAATGTGAAGTCTGGTGGAGAGAGTGCCCTTCACGTAGCGCAGGATGCGCTTGATCAGTGCGAGGTGAGGCTCGCGAGGATCGTGCACGAAGAAGCAAACCTGTTGAACAGCATACGCCAAGTCGGGACGAGTCAGCGTGAGGTACTGAAGGGCACCGGCGAGGCTTCTGTACTCAGACGGGTCTGCAACTGGGTGCCGTCGGTGGCAGAGAGCTTGGCTCGAGTGTCAACTAGTGTTGTGGTAGAGTGACACTCGGCTATGCCAGCACGTTGGAGAAGATCTATCGCGTACTGTTGTTGAGACAGGAAGAGCCCGGCAGAGGAGCGCGTGACGGAGATGCCGAGGAAGTGGTGTAGGTCGCCGAGGTCCGTCATAGCAAACTCGGAGTGGAGTCGCTCGGTGATGCGCTGTAGAAGGGCTGGTGAAGAGGCCGTCAGGATGATGTCATCGACGTAGAGCAGCAGGTAAGCGACACTATCACCGTCTTTGTAAACAAAGAGGGACATGTCGGATGTCGATGGGACGAAACCAATGCGACGGATGTACGTCGCAAACCACTGGTACCACGCCCGAGGTGCCTGCTTCAAACCATATAAAGATTTTTGTAATAGACAAACAGAGTTAGGAGCAGAGGGGTCAATGAAGCCAGGCGGTTGTTGGCAGTAGACTGTCTCCTCCAGGTCGCCATTGAGGAACGCATTTTTCACGTCCAGCTGGCGAATCGGCCAGGCTCGTGACGTGGCAATGCTGAGGACAACCCGGATTGTCAAGGGCTTGACAACCGGACTAAAAGTCTCGTCGTAGTCGACACCTGGCTGCTACGAGAATCCCCGAACCACCCATCGTGCCTTGTGGCGAGCAAGTGTACCGTCGGATGAAACTTATGCTTGAAAATCCACTTGCCTGTCACGACATTGGCACCAGGGGGTCGAGGAACCAGACGCCAGGTACCGTTGGCCAGTAAGGCCTGAAACTCGTCGACCATAGTAGCACGCCAGTTAGGATCAGCCAGCGCGCTACGGTAGTTCGACGGGCCGGATAGGCGATATTGCTGCATGAGTGGCGGAGAGATTCATTCGAGTGACCTGCCGGAGAGTCCCAGTCCTCGCCCTTGTCACCATTGGATGGGACGTGGTGTGGGACGGAGCAAGTCCTCCCGTACCAGCCGTGCCCTGCCCGCCCGGGCCTACTGAGGATGAGGCTTGGACAGGGTGCGGTGAGGAGGCGCTAGAGGTGTCGATCGTCCCACCCGTGGACTGAAGTAGTGGAACAGCATGGCGCGTTTGCTCAACATCCAGAGAGGACGGGGTGACCACTGGAAGACACGGCTGCTCAACGTTCAGATGGGACGGAGCCGCTGTGGAGGGTCGCGGCTGTTCGATGTCCTGGATGGACGGAGCTGCCATGGAGGGTCGCGGCTGCTCAATGCCCTGGATGGACAGAGCTACCACGGGTATCATGATAGGAAAAGCAGGCTCGTCAAGGAAATCGAAGGCTGTGTGCTAGGTGCAGGTGGGGATGAGGACGTCGCAAAAGGGAAAGACGACTCAACAAACACTACATGACGTGAGATGATGACACGGTGTGTGGTGAGATCGAGACACCTATAGCCCCTATATGGGATGTCAGAAAACCTAGAAAAACACAAGCAGTGGATCGAGGAGCTAGTTTATGAGTGGTAGAGGCACTGAGGTTAGGATAGCACAAACAACCAAAGACGCGAAGACGCTCATAGTCGGGCTGCTCACGATGTAACAACTCATAGGGAATTGAGTTGTTCACCGATGAAGAGGGTCGACGGTTGAGCAAGTATGTTGCCGCAGCTAGGGCCTCGGCCCAGTAGGGTGGAGGCATGGATGAGCAATGTGCGAACATAGTTGTTCAGAGTGCGGATGACACGTTCATCCTTGCCATTTTGTGGAGAAGTATAAGGACACGAGAGGCGAAACAAGATACCACGAGCAGCAAGAAATGTAGTAGTGGCATGGTTGACACGAGAGGCGCAACAAGATACCACGAGCAGCAAGAAATGTAGGGCGCGTTTGGTTCCTTGGTTAGCTTTGCTGTAACTCAGCTAAGCTAGGCTAGCTCATCCGTTTTTTGCTAGACTTGCCCGATCAAACTGTTTGGCAGCATGGTGATTTCGTGGCTTACCATCGGAGGAGAGCCGAATCGGCTCTCCCGCGTGGGCAAGGAAATTATAGCCCGACTGGGCTAGCTAGCCCTGCGGAGCAATGATTTTGATGCTGCTACCAAACAGCTAGCCTGGCTAGGCTAGGCTAGAAGTCCCCTAGCCTGAGATCCAAACGCACCCGTAGTAGTGGCATGGTTGATGAACTCCTTGCCATTGTCAGCCTGAAGACATTTTAGTGGTAAACCAAACTAAGTGTGTGCATACTGAACAAATTCAGTTATATGCTGATGAACATCGGATTTGCGCTTGAGAGGAAAAGTCCAACAAAAGTGAGTGAAATCATCCAAAATAACCAGATTGTAGGAATTTCCAGAGATACTAGTAATCGGCGAGGTCCAGACATCACAATGAACAAGTTCAAAGGGGCAGTAGTAACAGAGATAGATCGACTAAAAGGAAGGCGAACATGTTTGCCTAGTTGGCATGCATGACAGAGCTGGCTAACAGCTTTAGTACAAGGGATGGAAAATCTATTATGGAGGGTGTCGAGGACGGCAGGACCGGGGTGACCAAGACGCTGATGCCAGGTGGAGGGTTGTAATTTTCTTGTTGTGCAAGGGTCAGACCGTAAAAGAGACTCCAATCGTTTAATGAATATATATGTCCTTTCTCAAAAAAAAAATTTCCCGGATACCACGAACACGGCAATTTGACAACCTTGCTCCTTCACATGTCCTTGTGTGCAAACATATGCTGCTCCTCTCATGTGATCAAATCAAGCTCCTTCCATCGAGACCCACACAAGATTTAAATAAGACGGGTTATCACCGAAGCTATACACAGTAGTGATGCTATAACGGTTTGTCCCCGAATTATAGATTAGGGGCATCCCCAAATATGACATAGTGAAGAGATATCGTGACAACAATGCCACCATAAAGGAAGTTGTCTATTAGGCTCGCTGACCGGACCTACTACCGCCAGAGATGTCGAGCGGCAGAACGTGAGGTGCCAGCATCAATTCGACCACCAGTTGGAGATTATTTGGGAGTGGTTAAGATAAGTCTCTAGCTTTTGGGTGTTCTTATCTTGTTGTTAGTTTTTTCCTTCCTTTGTATGTGGTTGTTAAGGAGTGAGTTAGTTGCGCTATGCACATGGAATAAAAGAAGTGAAGCAAGACTGAAAAGGCATGTTTAGTTGCCACTAAATTCAAGACTCAGATGTTACCATCGATAACTGGTTGGTGGTCCCAAAACAGTCGTTACCATAGAGCAATGTCGCTTTCGGACGGCGCCCTCCACCTTACGTTTGGGATTAAGGCTAGGAATGTGGACGTTCGATTGAAAGCACCCGTATCATCGTTGCCGGTAGATCGGTTGTTGTTCTCTCCTTATTCTTTTTTCCTCCTATTTTTCGTTGTGGCGATAGCATAGAGAGAGCTAGGGAACTTTTATACAGACTTTTGATTTTTTTTAAAGTTGGCTTCATATGATTTCTTAGCATATAATTACCTACCAAAAATACATAGGAAAAGATTGAACATGCAAGGCTCAAATAGCTACTTGTTAGGCGTTCCATGCTTAACATCACACGTATAAAGATAAATTGAAATTTGGCGCGTACGAGATTATGATGACAAAAGCAACCCACGGGAAATTTATAAGTTGTGTACCATTCTATGTTCAAAATCCTAGAATTAGAATAATATGGTTGCAAGATAGATGATCAGACAGGCATATATAAGAGGAAATAAAGAAAGTAGGATACTTATAGGGCATAAAATCACTGTCATTTGTGATGGAGATGGAAAAAATAAATACCATAATTACAACTATTGTTTCCGAAATGACTCATGATGTGTCCATAGGAGAGGAAAATATGTGGTTGGCAAGGAAAAAATTGTATGGAACTTTTAAAGTTAAAGACGACGCATGGATTTGTTATTGAGCTATTTGGATGTCATCTAATTATTGATTTGATGATGGTGCATGACTCTTAGCTTGGCCACTTTGATAAAATAGAGTTGTTAATTTATTCACTTAGATTAGCATACTTAAATGGTATAGAGTTATCTTTATATTTATGGATTTCTTTTTGAATAAAGGATCAATTAAAAGATGTAGGTCACCTTGAGACCATGCTTACCTTAATCTAGATTAACAGACATGCCACACATATCGAAATTCTATGTTTGGAGACTCGTGCTTTGCATCAACCGCACCGTTACCTCTCTTCATTTCCTTGTCTCCTATCTTCATCCCTTCCCTCAACAAATCCTACTATATATCTACACTAACATCATTGCCAGAGCTTTATAATAGAGTTAAGGTTTTGGGTTCATTGGGCCCTATTATGGGCCCGCAAAAGCGGCAATGATTGCATAGAGAGCAGCGATTGCTAATAGGTGGTCACCTTGACATGATGGTCGAAGTTAGAAGAGGTGTGACTAATTGGCAGTGGAAGGAAGAGATACAGAGAAAAAGAAGTGACAATAATGCCATCGGTCACGGATAGTAGATGAATGGGAAGTGGCATGATGGTGGTAGATATGTGTGGCCGGAGCTATGCATCGAGGAAGAAGAAGTTGGAAAAGGTGATTGTTTTTTTTTTGGTGGGGTGAGCTAGAGGGATGTCGGGGATTTTAGTCAACTTAATGTGGAACAAGCGAGCCATCGTATGATGTCTTAGCTTTTTAATGTAAAAGAAATTAAGTTCGAACTTTTTTTTTCAAAAGGGGTTCCTCGATTTTCATTCCGACAAAGCAAAAACATGAGTTATATATCACTTGCAACACAAACAAACGCTAAAGCTAGGCTGAAAGAAAAGGATGGCTGGACATAACCACCACTCCACGTAGCCCTTTACTGAAGTTTTGACAGAACACCAGGGATTAGACTTAGCAAAGGTTTCTCCTAGCAAAAGAGATTAACACCCAAAAAAAAAAACGCAGAACACAAGTAAAGCCCTGGCAACCTCCCTACTTCGATCACCCCCTGCCACGCCCCATCCTTCACCGTAATAGCTGAAGATTAATCACCTATTGTCCCCATCCTTCCTCCATTGGTAGAGCTCCTTCACCGTGTCCACCATTAATCGAGTTCGACGTAATACGAAAATTCAGAGTTTTATTTTAAAAACTTATAAACATATTTTTGTCCCTATTTTAAGGACGGGCAAAGCATAAATCGGCCGATGAGACATTTGCGAGCCATGTCCTTAATCCCGGCGCTGGTTGGAGCTAGCTACGCTCTCGATAAATAAAAAAACAGTACTCAGTCTAGGTGATCCGTCAGATTCTTTGGCCTGGTTCAACATATATTGTCTGTTGGTGATTGATAAGTGGCCCACTCCGAGATGGGCCTTGGACCGGTTCCGTACCGGCCCACCGCATGTACAAAAGGTCCAAAAGACCACCCTTGGCTGTACCGAAGGAAACATCTAGCCCGCCGGGGTCTCCCCCGGGCTTGACCAGGTCAAAACCACGCCCCCGGCTAGCGTCACTCACCCCCCGGGCTATTCTTAGCCCGGGAGAGGGTCCCGCGGGTAGTCCGCCTGTCCGTAGGCAGGTGGCGATAACCGTCATGTCCCACCGCACTTTCCCCTGCCTTGACCGGGAGGAACTGTGTCTCCCCGAGGATCCGCAGCCCGGGAGAGAGGCACGCGGGCAGCTCGGTTTGTCGTTTGCCCCTTTGGCAGGCGGCGACGGTTGTTACGCTACGCGACGCCCCCAACGGGTGGCACGAGGCTGGCTCGGTCCAGCCAATGCTATTTTGGGGATAAATGGAAAGTGCTTTCTCCCTAAAACACGATTCCTCCCCGTATCGGCACTCCAAGAGGAACACGTGTCCGGTACTAACCTAACCAGTTTCTCCCTGCAGGCTCCAGACCAGACAGAGCCCCGGAATGAGACAAGGGCATCGCCACTAAAGCAGAGACGGGCGCGGGGCCCGCCGCATCAGCTCCGGGCGACCCACCGCGCCTATAAAAGGAAAGGCCACGGATCCAGTCGGGGCCAAGCGACTGAAGCGAGAGCAAGTGATCCGACATCCTTCACGAGCCCTCAATCTTCCCCAACGCACACGCCTCCCAAGCAAGTGAGCCAACGCATACGGATGCAGTGAGGGTTGGGGTTGGGCACGGTCCTGACGCACATGTGTTGGTCGAGCGCCAAGGCGAGGTGGCGGCCGTATGGGACCATGCACGTGAGCAGGCGGGGGACGACGACCGTAGACGATGTCTGGGCGGAACGTGGTGTGCGACGGAGCAAGTCCGCCCGTACTAGCCGTGCCCTGCCCACCCGGGCCTACTGAGGAGGAGGCCTGGACAGGGTGCGGTGAGGAGGCGCTGGTGATGTCGATCGTCCCACCCGCAGACTGAAGTAGTGGAACAACATGGCGCAGTTGCTCAACGTCTAGAGAGGACGGAGCGACCACTGGAAGACACGGCTGCTCAATGTCTAGATGGGACATAACCACCGTGGAGGGTCGCGGCTGCTCGACGCCCTGAATGGACGGAACTACCGTGGGTATCATGATAGGAAAAGCAGGCTCGTCAAGGAAATCGAAGGCTGTGCTAGGTGCAGGTGGGGATGAGGACGTCGCAAAAGGGAATGACGACTCAACAAACACCACATGACGTGAGATGATGACACGGTGTGTCGTGAGATCGAGACACCTATAGCCCCTATGGGATGTCGGATAGCCTAGAAAAACACAAGCGGTGGATCGAGGAGCTAGTTTATGAGCGGCGGTGGCACTGAGGTTAGGATAGCACAAACAACCAAAGACTCGAAGACGCTCATAGTTGGGCCGCTCACGATGTAACAACTCAAAGGGAATCGAGTTGTTCACAGATGAAGAGGGTCGACGGTTTAGTAAGTATGTTACCGCAGCTAGGGCCTCGGCCCAGTAGGGTGGAGGCATGGAGGCATGGATGAGCAATGTGCGAACAGAGTTGTTCAGAGTGCCGATAACACGTTCAGCCTTGCCATTTTGTGGAGAAGTATATGGACATGAGAGACGCAACAAGATACTACGAGCGGCAAGAAATGTAGTAGTGGCATGATTGATGAACTCCTTGCCATTGTCAGCCTGAAGACATTTTAGTGGTAGACCGAACTGAGTGTGTGCATACTGAACAGACTCAGTTATATGCTGATGAACATCAGATTTGCGCTTGAGAGGAAAAGTCCAACAAAAGTGAGTGAAATCATCCAAAATCACCAGATAGTAGGAATTTCCATAAATACTATTACTTGGCGAGGTCCAGACATCACAATGAACAAGTTCAAAGGGGGCATGCATGACAGGGCTGGCTAGCAGCTTTATTTAAAGGAACGGAAAATTTATTATGGAGGGTGTCGAGGACGGCAGGACCGGGGTGACCAAGACACTAATGCCAGATGGAGGACGACACGGCGAGGTACATATGGAAAATTTATTATGGAGGTTGTCGAGGACGGCAGGGCTGGGGTGACCAAGACGCTGATGCCAGATGGAGGATGACACGGCGAGGCTGGTGTGCGCTGAAGGGGAGATAGTGTAGAGATCGCCTCCACTATTGCAGCGAAGTATCACGTGCCGGGTTCGGAGGTCCTTGACAGAAAAACCCAGAGCGTCAAATTCAATGGAACAACGATTATCACGGGTGAATTGATGAATTGTAAGGAGATTATGAACTAGAGATGGTGCAACAAGGATATTATTAAGAAGAAAGTTTGCAGCAGGAGTTGAAAGGATGGCGTGACCACGGGTAGTGACAGGTATAGATGTGCCATTGCCTAATGTGATGGAGGAGGGAGAGGGAGGTAGGCGAGAAAGGAGTATACCATCCATCGAGGACATGTGGGATGTAGCACCTGTGTCCATCACCCAGGGACCAGGTTGTTGGAGAGACATCTGGTTCAGGGCGGCAATCAGGCCAGCCTGATCCCAGCACTGTGGCGGACGTGGCGACACCTGCGGAGGCACAAAGGCAGTGTGTGCTTGAGGATAAGGGCCAAGCACACCCTGCTGCTGCTGTAGACGCCAATATGCTTCCTCCTGTGGACGCCAGGCAGCGCCCGCCAAGCAAGGCTGGGGCCCCCATGGGTATGATAGCCACGGGGGCTGCTGTTGATCACGACCGCGGCCACGACCACCACCCCGGCGATTGTTGTTGCGCCGGGAGTCGCCACCACGGTTGCTGGCGGGTGCAATGGTGAACGAGGAAGAGCCAGGAGCAGTGGTGGACCTCGGCGCAGAGAGACGACACTTGCCATGGCCGCAGGATGCGACAGACGAGGAAGCAGCAACCAACAGTGTTGTGGTGGACGCCACCTTCTCCTCGTTGGCAAGGCGAAGTTCCTTAAGCACCAGCATGGAACGGGCCTTGGCGAGCGAAGGAGTGACGGGTGCGTTGGCGATGTCATCAACGGTGTTGGAGTACTTGGGGTTGAGGCCGCGGAGGAGATTTAGGACAAGCTGCGTGTCCCCAACACCATGACCGACGCCACGAAGGGCATCGGCGGTGGTCTTCATGTGTTGGCAGTAGTCCGAGATGGAGAGATGGGCCTGAGTCGTCGAGTGAAACTCGTGGCTCAAGAAGATCGCACGCGGTCCCTTGTTCGCTTGGAACAATTCTTCGATGGCCACCCAAAGATCTCGTGCAGTCTGTTCTTGATCCATGGCGATGTCAAGAACATCATCTGCCACAGAACCAAACAACCAACTACGGACGCAGCAATCCGCCTGCTCCCACTGAGGATCGTCTGGACAAGGTGGAGCAGTATCGTCGATGTGGGTCTTGAGACCAAACTTGCCGCACATGGACTTGAAGAACGACGCCCACTTGGTGCAGTTAGGGGTCTTCAAGTCTAGGGTGACTGGAACGTGCGACTTCACTGCGACGGTGGCGTAGGCGTTGAAGAAGACAGGCGCTGTGGCGTCACCGGCAGCAGGGGTGGAGCCGCTTAGAGTGGCGTCGGTGGTGGCGGCGGAGGAGTTGCTGGATGTCGTCATGGCGGCAGCGGCGCTTGGAGAGGGGCGCGGCGGCGGCGGGCGCCAGGGAGGAGGAGCGCGCGGCGGCGGAGCGTCGGGGAGGGCTCCGCGGCGACGGCGCTCGGGAAGGAGAAGCGCGCGGCGGGGCGGCGCTCGGAGAGGGGCACCGGGCTTCGGGGAGGAGCGGTGCGCGGCTGCGGCACTTCGGGGAGGGGCGCGGCGGCGGCGGGCTCCGGGGAGGAGGGGCGCAGCGGCGGCGGTAGGGGTGGCGACGGGGAGAAAACAGGGGATCTAACCCTAGATCTCTGATACCATGTGGAGATGGAGAGAAAGAGATTGGGGGAAGCCGCATCCACTTGAGGGTTCCTTTCATATATATATATTGCCCAATGTACATGTACAAGTATTAGCAATATATTCCTTAACAGTAAACACTAGTCGAGTTGAAGCTAAAGGTAGAATCATAACGAGTAAGAGTATCTCCAATAGCCCCTCTATACCCCATTGAAATACTATTTATGTTCGTGTTTTAGAGATGATAAATAAAGGGGTTGCCGGAGATGCTCCAAGTATACAAATCAAAAGGTTTACCAAACTAAAATAGGACCACTCCATGATGCTCTATTATATCCTTCGATTATAAAACCCGAACTATTATTCTATCAAATCAAATTACGTGAGATTTCTGATTTTTATCTAATGTTTGTTTTGCTGAGCCGCTTTCTTTTACGAAAACTGGTCCTTTAATCTGGTAGTCAATCTAGCACGAGATCTGTATGTATAGCCTAGAGGCTAGAGATTGATCCCGTGCGCCTCAGACATCTTCTATGCCACACGCCTGCAGGTCAGGCACTCAAGGCATGATGGCTCATCCGTCTTATAACAGAATCTTTCGTATTCTTCTTTATATCCTTTCTTTAAATCCATATTCATACCTATATTTTTATTCCCTCCAACAAAGTTTCTATCTTAATATAAATTACTAGGAGGGAGGGTCTATAAATTTAGAGACTATGGTATGAAGACTCTGCTGGCGTTTTTTTTTTTGAAGGTCAGCTTATGCTGACAATTCATTTATAGAAGAGTGAAAAATACATAGAACAAAAACAGAGTAGCCCGGAGCTAGACCAGGCAAAAACGCACAGGCCGGCCCGGCGAAACACACCCTGCCGATGCCGCCGCACTGCACAGAAGGATTACTCGCTAAGAATGGCGGCCAGCCCAGCCGCCGACCATAACTGCCTTTCCGTAGTCCAGTCCGCGAGTAGTTGATGAAGCTGGCGTGCCTATCCTTCGAATAGACGCATGTTCCGTTCGCGCCAAATCATCCAAAGCGTAAGCATGATGGTGGTTCCTGTTCGCTTGGTCATGTCTTTGGGAAGGTGAGCAAGACAGTCAGCCCACCACTGACTAACTGAGGACGTCTGCACCCATGCCAATGGAATCAACGCCTGGCTAGCGGAAAGACCCCCGACGGCGAGCCAAAATGATCTAGAGAATTGACACTCTAGAAACAAGTGGGCCGTGGTCTCAATCGAGACATTGCAGAGGGGGCAAAACAGGTTGTTAGGCCAACCCCATCTCTGAAGGCGATCGGCCGTCCAAAGTCGATGTTGTGCAAGGAGCCAGCTGAAGATTTTGCATTTCATCGGCGCCTTAGATTTCCAGAACAACTTAGGGAAAAGCGATACGGTGGAGCCCTGGAATTGTATGCGGTAAGCCGAGCACGCCGTGTACATTCCAGAGCATGACCATCTCCAGGTGATACGATCTTCCTGGTCTTCTGTGAGGTCAGTTGTCTGTCCCTGAAGTACCCGCCATAGATCAAAAAATTCCTTAACCAATTGAGCATTGGTGAGCGGCCCTATATCTTGCAACCAGGAATTTGCTTGTAAGGCGTCTGCCACGGACATCCCTTTCCTTTGCGCCTGGCGAAACAGTCGCGGCGCTATCAAGCAGAGAGTTGTTGGGCCCGCCCAAGGCGTCGTCCAGAAACGCGCTTTAGTACCATCACCTAGGCGCACAATAATGGATGCATTGAAGAGCGCTATATCTGATGCATCGCAGGGGGGATGCAACCCTTCCCAGCCGCTTTCCTCGCGGTGCCACTGTAGCCAAAGCCAACGAAGACGCAAAGCACGGCCGGCACGGCCCAAGTCTGGCAAGCCTAGACCTCCTACATCCTTTGGCGAACAAACCTTTGACCAGTTAACTTTGCACTTCCCACCACTAAGAGCGTCATCTCCTGCCCATAGGAAGAGCCGACGAATCTTATCGAAATCACGTAGGAAGGAGGCCGGTGCTCGCAAGGCCGTCAGCATGTAAAAAGGCAGCGCACTCAGCACAGAGTTGACTAATATATGTCGCCCCCCAATCGAAAGTAGGGTTGACTTCCACCCCGCAAGGCGGGAAGCTGCCTTGTCAAGAATTGGTTGGATGTCCATACGCCGAACTCTGCGCAGATGAAGAGGAAGACCCAAATAGCGCACTGGAAAGGTCTTGACTTTGCCGGGGAAGTTGCGTAGGACATGGTCTATGTTAACCACAGAGCAACAGATGGGCACCACCGAACTTTTGACCATATTCACCCGCAACCCTGTAGCCGCTCCGAAATTTTGCAGGATGGAGAGGAGGCATCCAACATCCCGGTCGTTGGGTTTGACGAAAATGACAGCATCATCCGCAAAAAGGGAGCAACGAATGCCACCTCCCCGAATGGCAACCCTTTGCATCCCTCCCATTTCTGTGGCCGTAGTGAGAACGTAATGGAGTGCATCTATGGCAAGAATGAACAAGTATGGAGAGAGTGGGCCCCCCTGCCTCAACCCCCTCCTGTGAGTGAAACTCGGTCCTGGATGACCATTGAGAAGTACTGATGAGGATGACGAGGTCAGGAACAAGGACAACCAATTTCTCCATCTCTCGCTGAACCCCTTGGCTCTCAGAAGATCTAGTAGATACTGCCAGGAAACAGAATCGAAAGCCCGTGCAATATCTAACTTGAACATGAGGCAAGGCGTTTTGCGCCGATGTAGTCTACGGACAAAGGACTGCACCTAGATGAAGTTGTCGTGGATCGACTGGCCCTTTAGGAAAGCACTCTGCGATTCCGAAATGACCTGTCCTAAGATTTTCCCCAAACGGATGGCATGGATCTTGGAGAAAAGCTTGGCTACAAAGTGGACTAAGCTGATGGGCCTATAGTTTCCGATCAGGGTGCGATCCCCCTCCTTGTTCTTTGGGAGGAGTACGATTTCTGCCCTATTTAGATTGGAGAGATGTTTTCCCCGCAAGGACAATACGCTCTGGACTGCTTTGTGAACGTCATTTTTGATGATATCCCAGCAGGCTCGGTAAAAATAGCCAGTGAAACCATTTGGACCTGGCGCCTTGTCACTCGGGGACCGTATGATGGCCTGCCAGATTTCGTCGAGGTCTACGTCAGCATCTAGTGAGCTACAATCCACAACTGGCATATTGAGGATATCCCAGTTGAACTTTCGGCTTGGTGAGGCTGAAGTCCCTAGCAACTGAGAGAAGTGCTGCACCAAGAACCCCTCCTTATCCTCATGACAAAGTGCCGTCCCATCTGGCGTGCACAGTTGAGAGATGTGGTTCTTCTTCCTGCGGCCATTTGCCCTAATGTGAAAATACTTGGTGTTCGCATCTCCTTCCTTAAGCCACCGCACTCTTGCCTGCTGCTTGGCTCTAGAACATTCAATAGCCGCCAACCCTAGAACTTTCATTTTGAGATTCTTGTGGAAGGCCTGCTCATAATCAAGTAGTGCCCTAACTTCTTGGGCCTTGTCGAGCCTGAGGATTAATTCATTAGAGATAACCAGATGGTCTTTGAAACGGCTGGAGATGCCCCTACTCCAGGTCGTTAGCCTTCGTGCAATCCTTGAAAGTTTCAAGTGGAGTGATAACAACGGATCCAGGTGGTGGCATTCCGTCCAGGCCTGTGAGACCACCTGGTGGAAACCTTGTAGTCGAGTCCAATGGTTTTCAAAGCGAAAGCGCCTCGGCACCGGTGCCTGAACGCCTGGTGCTAGTAGTAGTGGGCAGTGGTCTGAGAAGGAAGAAGAAAGAGCTGACAGCCGGTAACTAGGAAAGAGGAGTTCCCATTCTGCGTTACAGAGGGCACGGTCCATTACTCCAAGTAAAGCGTCGCTTGCACAGGGGGATGTCCTTGAGAGCACAAAGGTCGACCATCCGTCGGAACCGACGCAACCAGTTGTAGTTCACATTGGAGTTGCTCTTGTCACTGGCCGCCAGAATCAGGTTGAAGTCCCCTAGAAGTAACCAGGGCGTGCCTGACTGGGGCTGCAACTGTATTAGTTCTTGAAGGAACTCCTCCTTGTCGAAATCTGTCGTCGGTCCATAGAGCGTGGTCAACTTGAATTGAGTAGCGCTATGTGCTAAGGCGACAGTGGCGGAGATCGAGAACCGGCCATACTGTGGCTGAGATAGCATTAGGCGATCAGCGTCCCAGAGTAATGCAACTCCCCCACGCGTACCAACGGCTAGTAATGCAAAGAAACTTGATAGCCGCGTGCCTCCCAATTGTGTGGCGACTAGTGCGTCGAAGGCCTGTAGCTTAGTTTCCTGAAGACATAAGACATCCACTTTGGCAGACATAACGAGTTGCTTAAGTGCCTCATGGCGAGCAGGGGCGTTGAGCCCCCTAACATTCCACGCTAAGAAACTACAGTGTTGTGATACCATTAGAACAGAGCACTCCAACAGACCATGTTAAGACACTCACTCCAGTAGTCCATGTGAAAGAACTACACTCCAACATAGTGTGCAAAGTAACCCTGGAAACAGAGCACAGTGCAAAAGGTACACAAACAGGATAGAGCGGGCGTGGGCCCAAGATACAGTGAACAACGAGGCTAAATCTCCTACAAATACTGAAGACAATTGTCGGGGATAGCATAAGGAAAACAGCGTACAACCTTGATAGCCTAATCCTGCCGTAGACCAAGACAGAACTACGCCTCTGCCGCATCGCCCAGTGGGTCGGCGACGATCTCGTCCTGAGGTGCGTTCTTTGTGTCTGGAAGAGGCTGTTCTGCTAGTCCTGCTATTGCTGTGAGGCCCGAGACGACATACTCCGGCAGCGGCTTCTTGAAGGATGCTAGGTAAGTCTCCATCGCGTCGGCAGTGAGCTCCTTAGTAGATGGTGAGACAATGCCCATGCTCTTCATGATCCTCAACTTGGCGCGTTAGGAAACTGGTACTGCTGGCAGCTTGGCGAGACGGGAGCTGCGACGAACAGAGGCCTTGCACGACGCTGTCCCGCCCGTCTTGGCCTTCGTAGGAGCGGCGGGTTTAGGCTGCGGTGGTGGAGCCGGCAAGGAGAGGATCGGGTCATCTGTTGGTAAGAATAGAGCATCCAGATATAGATTGTGATCAATCGAAGCTTGCATGGTCTCACAGGGAACATCAGTCAAGCTGGCAAACGGAGAGCCGAGAGCTGGGGCCTCCGGCCCACCTGCGCTAGCCATGTCAGGGAGGCCAGCCAGACCACCTTGCAGCGCTGGCATGGAAAGGCCTGCGGAGCCAAGGGCTCCCGAGGCTTGCGGCTCCTGATGGGACGCCTCGGCCGTTGGCGGTAATGCGACACCCCAAACGGAAGGCATGAAACTTGGTGACAACGGAGCAACGCCCGCATTATCCGGCGAAAAGGACAGTGGCTTCGCCTGGGCGTGCAAGGATGCAACGGCAAATTCGCCCAGCATTGGGTCTTGGCCGCGGGCCAACTGATGTGCATCGTGACACGACGGCAATGTGGCAAAGAAGGCGAGCAGAGGGTCCTCCTCCGCGTGCACTTTCCACGCTGCAGGTGAATCCACAGAAGGAGGACCCGAGTCAGCCGAGCCGGCGCGGGAGGACTGCTGGCCAACCCCTCCAGCCGGCGAGTCACGGCGAAGCGATTTGTTGCGAGGCCTACTGCAACGGCGCGCCGGCGCACGCACTGGTGATCGCGGAAGGGATTTTGTGCTGGTACGACTGCGAAGGCGCGCTGGCGCGCACACCGGCGAGCGGCCGCGTAGCCTTGCTGGATCCTGGAGAAGGCGGCCGCCCGCATGGCGCCTGCCAGCAGGAGTTCGGCTCCGATGGCGGAAGGAAGAGGTGCCTCCGCCCGTTGCCTCCTTGGAGTGGCTCCGACCGAGGATCACTTCCTTCCAGGTCCGTCGTTCCCCTGGACGGCCTCGATCGGGCCCATCATCATGACGGCCAGAAGGCCGCGCTGGCGGCCGGCATCCACCGAAGCGACCCCCAGAGGGCACCGGGGCGGCCTGCAGACGAGCGTGAACCGGCAGTGTAGACTGACGTTAGTTGTAACAAAGTTTCAAGAAACATGTTAGACATGCTTAGGTGCCGTGACTAGCTAAATCCCGACCTAGAGCTTTTCATTTCTTCCACAATCACGCATGACCGGGTAATCATGCATGTGTGAATTGATAACTACGGTGTTTCAATATAAATATTATAGTTTTGTCAAACTCTATTAAAAAGTTCTGCATGCTTGCAACTATAATCTGTTTGGATACATAATATTCAAGGGCAACATATTTAGTGTCAATTGAGTATTAACATACTAACATCATATTTTGGTTATGAGATTCATAACGAATGGATAAGAATGTCAGAGGGGTTTCGTTTAAGTGAGAGAGAATTTTCACCTCTATATCTGAACCGCTCATCATAGATTTGATGATTCAGATCTGATGTTAGTATGTTAGCACCTAATGAGCATTAGCACTGAATACGTTGTCGTCTTTAAGATGTTAAACTTAACTAAACAGAACAGCTCTTTAGAGCCAAACCATGAAAACAATAACTGAGATCGGAGTTTTAAAAACTCCAAAGAAAAAATACTATGCATGGTTTCTACTAAACCATGGTCCAGATCCCATTGGATCCAAATTCGATTGTATCCGAATTCAGACCCGAAAAATATATGATCGGATTGGATCCGGATACGACAGGCCTTGGAATGGGAGGATCTCTATCCGTTTTCGTTCCTGTTCGAGTCTGATGCTGTTGCGATGCTATTACAGAAATACTACAAACCAAAACTGAAGACGATCGAGGAAATCTAAGCGTGCCTGACCTACACGCCTACAGACGAATCTAAATTTCAAACCCCGCAGGAGACTAGCAGCTTGAGATGACAGTAGGAAAGAAGCAGGCGGTGATTCATATATACATGTCTCAGGACTTGTTCTTTTCAACGTATCGTACCGTTGCATATTACTGTAGCAAATTTTGTTATTTTTATATAGCCTATATGTTGTGATAATTCGTAACGATTTTTTTGTGGCTTTTAGTAGTCTTTTCAAAGATTTTAAAACTATTTTTTAATTATTTTTTTATAATGTTTAGACCTCTTTTCGAGGCTCTCAAATTTGCTATAATATTATGCCAACACAACAATACGCTGAAAAGAATAAGACCTCAGTCCCACTGCCTATTCCTTTCTATCTTTGGTAATCAAATCATTCATTCTTTCACTCACTCAGACAGGCAGCTCATCATCGTCTCCATCGTTTGCTAGCAAGATATGTCACTTGTCACCATCCTGGGCACAACAAGGCGAGCTAGGTTTTGTTTCTCTAAATTTGTAGCGTGCACACGAGAACAAATTAAGCCACAAACCAACAACCCGGCCGGGGTAGCAGGAAAGTCCAGTGCAGCATTGTTGTAGCATCAGGAGCAGTTCTTGCTCATTCAAGAGTAGACAAGCATAGATCACAGCTCGCAAGGTCCCCATTAGAGATTGTGCATGCAATGGAATTAAGCACACCCCTCCAAAACCAAAAGAGGCATCATGATTTGGATGGCCTGGGCTGAAGCGCTGCGGCGCGCAGGCGACGACGACGGCCGGGGCCGGCCCACGGCTGCACGGCCTTGCCCGACGCGGGCGGCGATGGCGGGGCGGCCGCAGCCTGCGTGCGGCGGCGCTGTCTGGAAGACGGCCGTCCACAACAAAAGCTGAATTTGACCAAGAGCAATCTCCGAAAGGAACCGCTTGCGTGGTGAATTTGTGAATCATTGGCGGATCCACCTTACGGGCAAGGGGGGAAGCTGCCCGGGCTCACAGGGATGTGCAAGGATGAGATTCGCCTACCTGCTGCAGTCGCCGGAGATCTTGATGACGGCTTGCCCGGGAGAGCGCAGATAGAGATCTCGATGAGGGGGCCGGAGACGAGGGAGGAACCGGCGACAAGGAATCAAGAGCAGATGCGGCGAGGATGAGTCGCGTCGAGGTAGGGGTGCGGCGGCGGGGAGGCGGCGTTGGCGAGAGTCGAGGGAGACGCGGAGGCGGAGCCGGGAGACGCACGGATGGAGAGGAGACGGCAGACGCGGAGCTGTACCTGTATGGGTCCGAGTCCGATTCGGTCGGGTTTGGGTAATAGCTGTATGGGTGCTGGTAATAAAAATAAAAAAATTGAGTACAATATAGATACAAATATAGGTAAATATGAAAAGAGAATATCAAATGTTATATAATACGGACAATGGGTACTAAGGCCCTGTTCTTTTGAGCTAATCTTACCGACTAAATAGTTGAACGGATGAAATGACTGAATTTCAAATGCTTTTTAGATAGTCTCGAGATTTGGATTCATTTCGTTTTACTTGCTTTTTAAAGCGTTAAGACCCACCTTCAAAGCACCGGAAAAACAGACTCAAAAACTCAAAACATATGTCTTTTTAAAACATAAATAAGTCGTTAAACTATTAAACCGTTAAGCTGAAAAGAACTGGGCCTAAGTTAAATAGTATACGAATTAGACGGTAAGCGAATTAGTTATAATTAAAACATTCTTCAAAATAATACTCCTATATAATAAACAAGTTGTTAGCTCATATTCTCAACTAGCAATATTTAACGCGCATGCGTCGCTCTCACGGGGCGGCTCGAGGGCGATGCTGCCACCCTGTCCAACCCCCTCCCAAACCCTAGCGCCGCCGCCGCCGGCGGCCTCCCCTCCCCCTCTTCTCCTCCTCCTCCCCCTCGTCCTCTCCTCCCCGCCTTCCCCCCGCCGCCGCCGAGGAGCGGCCCGGCGGCGCGTGACAAGACCGGCGAGCGGCGCCAGCCCCGGCCGGATCCGGCGGCTAGGTGGCCGGATCCGGCGGCGGCGCGGCCAGATCCGGCGGCTGCTTGCGGGACTACGGCGGCCGGTCCCGGCGAAGGTGCGGTCAGCGCCGACGTGGGACAACAGCGGCGCGGTGCCGGCTGCAAACCCTTGCGCTGCCGCTAGCTGGCGGGATGGCGGTCCCCTCCTCTCCCGGTTTCCCCTTCCCCCTTCCTCCTCCCTCCTCCCCTCGTTGGCGGCAGTTCCCGACCAAGACCACGGCCCGGTGGCGGCTGCTTCGCGGAACCCGGGCGGCGCTGCTGGTGGTTCCCCCTTCTCCAGATCCTGCCGACGGAGGTTCTCCCCGGCCTCCCACTTCGCCGGCGGCGTCCTCCCTCCCCCAGATCCGGCGCTTCCCTACCTTTCCTCGATGGTGGCCACCGGAGGGTCTCCTTGTCCTTCCTCTTCGCCGGCGGCGCTGACCCGGCCCCGACAAGTCGCAGATCCGGCCTGTGGAGGGTGCCCCCGACCTCCCTCTACGCCGGCGGTGCCGATCCATCTTAGCCATGCTCTCTTCCTCGCCGCGGCCGACGGGCCACTGCCCGCCTACCCCTCCCGTTCATCTACCTCTCCATCCTACCCCTCCCCTCGTGCCCGCCTTGTCGGTAGGCCGCTCGAGGGGGTCCACGTCGGCGGTGCTAGGTAGATCTGTCGGCAGGAGGCCCGGATCTAGCATCGCCCCTGCCGTTGGCGTGGTCGGAGCTTGTGAGCTCCAGGGGCGTGCCCCGGCGTCTTCGTAGACGCCGCTTTGCCGGAAGTCAACTCTGGGGTTGCGGCGTCCACTATGCCATCGGCAGTAGTGTACCCACCGTGCCCCTTTTCTCTGGCGAGGTCCTGCCTACCGTCGTTCTGCCCTCCCCTCCCTGTGATGTGCACGTTTACGGTGGCGGTCTCTTCCTTGCTAGGTCATGGGGCTCGGCTCTCCCTCCACCTGGCGAGGTCCCGCTTTCGTTGTCTTTCCCTCCCCTCTCTGCAAGGTGCTAGATGGTGGTGGCGGCGTCTTCCTCGACGGGTGGCGGGGTCGGGTGGCCTACTTCTTCGGCTTTGTGGTGCCCTCGTTGCCCCTGCTCATCGACTTTGGCTGACGTCCTCTCCGGGAGTGTCTGCGGTTCTTCGTTTCTTGGCTTGGTCCCGCCCTCGTCGTCTTGGTCCTCCTTCTGCTACGGGGTGCTTGTCGGTGTGGGCAGCATCTTTCGTGTTAAGTGGCGGACCTTCGTGTGTGCTCTTCGGCCCTGCAACTCGGTTGGTGGTCTTCTGTGGCAGCCGCTTTGTGCATTGGTGGGGGGAGGGGCTTGGGCGAAAGCCCTGCCCATTCCTAGGTGGATGGTGGCGTCACCTTTGGTGACGTTCCCCTCGTTGGAGGCATCATCTTACTGCCCCTTCCCTCATTTCGGGTGAAAACCCTGGTAGTCGCACGACGGCGGCGGGTCTTACCCGTCGTTACCTTGTTGGAGGCGTCGTGTTAGTCACTGCTGCACTTCTTGGTTGTCTACTAGGTCTGCTAATTCGGAGTCGTCCGTCGTTGTGTGCGTTGGTAGTGCGCCCGGCGTGGCCGGTGTTGTTTCCTTCCCCTTCCCTTCTAGTTGTGTGTCGCCGCAAGGTCTTGGCCGTGCGCGTGTGGGCGCGGCCGTTTGGCCGGGGTATGCAGCAGCCTTGCTGCGTTGTAACTCTTGTAACTTTGATGCGTCGCACCGTTCTTCTTCTATCAATGAATGAACGGCAGCTCTCCTGCCTTTCCCTTCAAAAAAAATATTTAACGCACATTCTCAGCATATGGTTATAATTAGTTGGCCTAGGAGCCTAACTTAAATTTTATTTTTAAAAATTTGTACATAAATACCTTATTTAATCATATATTTGGATTCTAGAATGTAGGGGTGTTTTTATAATATTTTCCTAAACCATCTACTATTTTCTACTTTTTTTTATTAAATTTGATTTAGATATCTTCTTGGGAAAGAAAATAATTGGGGTCTGACCGTTGCTAGCTAGCTCCCAGCTGGACATCCAACCATAATGCTTAGGGTCTATTTGGTTACACAAACACTCGTAATCTAGCTCGCACAGGGTAGCCAAGCTGAGTAGAGCTTGACTGAATTGATACAAAGGATGTTGTTTTCGTTGTTTAAAAGAGCTGAAAAAGGTTGTAAATAGATGGTGTTTGGTTGGATGTATATATGATTTAGCTTTGGCAACTCCATATGATGAGATCATATTTGGCATGGATATAACAAAAAAAGCTATTTCTGTTATGATGTTTTTATCTACACGGTTTCACCGACCTCCCCTACTCCTATCACCATGGGTTAGACATTTCATCTAACACTAACATGTCATAGAAAATTAAGTAATTTTATCAAATTACCAAGACGATAATGTTATTTTATGAGAAGTTGAAGGGTGTAATAATGATTTTTAGGACATTAACATAAGGACTCAAAACTCAGTGTCTTAGATGCATAATGCCATAACCTTATCTTTTCCCAAATCCTCCCACAAGCATGCCTCATAACCCCAAATCCTCCCAAATCTCTCCATGATGTTGTACCAAGTGGTTCAGCCAGGGCTGCTGTGACAGGTCAACTAGTTGTTAGGTAAACCTAACGACAATTAGCTTAACCAAGTTCATGTAAAGAAAACATTGATGTGGAATTTAGATGGATAATCACTGTTTAGGGTGTTGCTGGTAGACGCCATCTGCTTTAGCTAGTTCAACAGTTCGGCGATGAAGCCTAGGTGACGGCGATTCGATGCATCAGCCATAGAGGACGCAGGTAGATGGTAGCAGCGTCGTGCAGCTCCTAGGAAAAATGGCAAGACGACAACATCTTTCCATGAGACTTCAGCACGATCCCATGAGATCGGTTGGGGTTTAGAGTATTGTTTAGCTAAACGCGATTAGTTTAGATTGGCTTAGATTGAACAGCCATAAGCCCCCTACCTCTCCTTATATAGTGCTGCGCCAAGGAGGCCCGAAACCTAGTAGAATAGGGATTGATGGTGTCCCCGGTCAGGACTCCTATTTGGATAAGCTCAATTCAGATATAAAACTCATATTGTACGGACGCCATACGGACATTGTACAGACACCATATGAACACTTAATTAGGTGATTGTACGGACTGTTAGTTCGAGATTAAATTCTAACACTAACAACCCTAGAAAATTGCTACCATCGCTAGGTGAATTTGGCCACATCACACCCGAAAAAGGATGATCAACCATTTCCACATCCTAACAAAAAAAGCACAAGTGGGATCACCTTGCCGCCCTTTCTTCATTAAGTTGCTTTTAACAAGGATAGCATTGTTAATAATAAACCGATAAAAAGTTTAAATTTTTTAAGAGGTATCTCAACCTTCCAAAGAGATATGTAGGTATCATTTTGGGGTTTGGAGATTCTTTGGAGATAGTAGAAACATGGATTAAAAATGGTTCGTCTGTAATGCTAGTGTTTGAGATGGTAAGCCTCCCCATCCCCATGGCATGAGTTTTAGAGAGAGAGAGAGAGAGAGAGAGAGAGTCATGCATGAGGAAACGATCGGACCAGTCTTTAAGTATCAGATATGACTAAAAAATTGATACTGTGATCTATAATGTAATAGATAGTCAGACACTAGAAAAGTTATTTTATTTGTAGCTACATAAAACATGTATTTGTCTAACGCACAACTTCTGCTATATAAAAATACATTAATCTTTAATTTCCAGCAAGAATTTGCTCCTAAAGGCCAAAGGGAACTTGATGGCCTGAATATAGATACCAAAGACCAAAGTACTGTTATATGGCCTCAGCATAGACACCATAGACTAAAGTATTGTAGTCATCTCCCTACAGTTTTGCAACATACTTATCCCTCTTGCGTAGTTTAGGCTGTTGTCTATCTAAATGTTCGCAACGTACCTTATCCCTCTTGCTTAAAACAGGCACAGACCTTTCAATCCACTTTAGTAGACGTACTATTTGTTTACACCCATTAGTGTGTAAGAGTTTCAATATGTATTTTAATGGATCAAATATTTAAATGGCGGTCTGTCTACCTTTATCCTTTGAAGCTCACGCGGAAGCTCATTTACTTATGTTTTGTCGTACCAACGCCCTCCTGCATAAGATTAGGCATCTAGAGATATGCGAAACTCATTTGCTTATGTTTTCTCGTAACAACGTACCTTGTCCCTCCTGTATAGATTAGGCATCCAAACCTTTCAATCCACTTTAGCAAATAGACGTACTATTTGTTTACACCCATTAGGGTACACTCATTAAGGGTTTCAATGCGTACTTTGATGGGATCAAATAGAAGTCCATTTACCTTTATCTTTTGAAGCTTAGGCGAAAACTCGTGTAATTATGTTTTCTCATATGAATCTCGTGTGTCATGCTATCGGAGATCTAATTTGCATATCTACTTTGTCCATCTTGAATAGATTAGCATCCAGACCTTTCAGCCCACTTTAGTAGAGGCATTACTATGTAAGAGTTTCAATGCTTATTTTGATAGGATCAAATAAACTTTATCTTCTGTAGTTTAGGCAAAAGCTCGTTTACTTATGTTTTCTTATATAATCACTTATGTTTTCTTATATGAATCTCATGTCTCCTGATATTGGAGATCCTTATGTTTTCTCATATGAATCTCTCCTTATGTTTGCATACCAATTCGAGACATGCTTATCTAACTTCTGCATATCGACTCAAACATGCTTATCCAACTTTATGTATTAACAATTAGAAACCTTCAAGGTATTTATGCAAATAAATATAATAGTTGTGGAAACTATCAAATCAAAAAGTAATTTGCACATTAGGATGGCTTGTTAAGGGTTAATCAAGCTTAGATCGATTGCTCGGGTCGGAGGAATGTCAACTGCTTTGGCGTCCATCCGATGCATCGAATATGGATATTTTCATATATCCTTTTCTTTCCGTATTATTTTTCTTACTGTATCCCGTGTCCATGCTTTGGACTACCAAGGAAAACAAAAATAAACTTATTTCTATTACTTGCGGTGCATATACCACTGAGCTTGCCCATTTCAGCCCTCCCAAACTATGAATCCGTGATGCAAAACAACTATCTCCATAGCTGGCCATTTATAAAAGCCAAACACTTTGCTACCTAAGCCGTTTCTTAGCCACACAGATATTGCGACCATGAGGCATGACACAAGGACTACCACACCAAAGTTCCATGAAAAAAACTTAAGGCGGTACCACAATAAATATTGATACACCGAGAAGAGGTCCACCATACAATTTCAGTATCATCGAGGAACAAATCATGGCGAGCACACAACGAAGGATTTGCGTCATGTATTAGTTGGATATTCTTCCTAATTCATACCAGCATGCAACTAATCTCACATATATGGCACAACGATAAAAGTCTCAATGGTGTCATCAATCACGGTACATTGGAGCAAAATAGAATACAAGACATCACAAAATCTCAGTAAAATCGGGAAGTTGCAGGTTTCAGCTACATTTGCACAAAAAAAAAAGATGAATCATATATCAAGAAAGATTACTTATTGGGATAACTTGTAGGATCAGGCCCAATGTCACGTGATCCCGTATTCACATATGGTCCTCGAAAGGTAGCCTGGGGTGGCAGAGGCTTTGATGAATCAATAATAGGCCTGTTCTTTGACTTTCTGAAGAACGGACGAAGATTTAAAAGAGAAAGATCAATCAGTTAATACTCCTCCCTAATTTCTTCATAAGTTCAAGAAAGATGAAAAGTCCACACTTACACAAAAAGAAAAGGAAATGATAAACCAGCACCAGCGAAGGCCAATAGGCCAGTGGCAACTAAAGCATTGCGTGCCTTGGACATGCGCTTGAATTAATACTGTAAAACATAAGGAGAAAAATACTTTTAGCATAGCAAAAACCATAAAAAATTTCTATCTTTGAACAAGATGTAAATAGCATCGGCACTTTTTAAATAAGGTTTCTGAAATATTAGAAAACATGGGCACATTAGACAATCAAAAGTAGCAACTAACAGGTATATTGCAACATTTGAGTCAGAATCATTTGACATATGAAAAATTTATTGAAAATCTCAAGAGCTAGTAATGAAAATTTTTCATATTCAGTCCTAGAACGCAATGGATACAGGATAGCACAACCTCAAATCTGCAATATGGGATGAAAATATCTTCATATAGCAACTTCGTCAATTATCTGTTCTTTTCCTTGTTTGTTTGAAAGAGAAGCTTGTAGGCCTTGTTTGTTTCAACTGAAAATTTTATTCTGAAAAAGAAGTTGTGATCCTGTAGAGACGTTTTGGAGAGTCCAAAAAATTAAGAAAAAAATATTTTAAGAACTCTAAGAACTATTTAAAACCCCACAGAAATGACTAGAAAATATTAAATCATTTGGTTTGTACAAAAATGATAAATTTTCATTTCATTTCATTTAAGCTGAAAAGAACAAGGCCTTAGGCTTCCAATTAATAAACAAGGTGGCATATGGGGTTTGACTTAGGTGGAAGTTTACCATAAAAAATGACAAACCATTCAGACACAAATTTAGGGATTACCTATGCACTAATATTAATGTTGTATTGGTATCTCATCTTCTATGTTTGACTCATAGTTTCTATGCTTTGAAACAGGAAAATTTTATGCTAGCTAGCAGGTTATGCACACACATAACATGCAAAGCAACCAAAGCAACCAGGGTCACAAAACAATTACACTGGACCAACTAGAAAAGGCTACATCACGCTCAAAAGTCTTACTGAAAACCGAAGGAAAAAATAGAAATAAAGTTGTTCTTGCACAATACAAAAGAAAACCAAAACTGAAATTTTTTATTTGTTTGATCTTTTAAAATTTTTCGATTAATAATGTCAATCAAACAATCAAGCCAGTAAGCTAACCTATATACAATGCAAAGCCTCCAATGCAGTGCGCCGCCTTCTCCACTAACAGCACTGGGCAAATGGGTTGCCCCCAATTTATTTAGCCATGCTGCTGGTCTTGGCGTGGCAAATGGCTATTGTCGTGTCAGTACACTTGGCATGCCAAAGTGTGCCATGTAGCACATCCAGGGTGGGTTAATTGCATGTAGCAAATGACAAGTCAGTACAGATGGCATGCCAATCACCACACCCATCACTTCACATGGCAAGGAGTCAAGGACCAACATACAGAAACCAAAAAACTCCATGCAAAACAGCCAACAGACAGTGTATGACATCATTAATTGCAATTTTATAAGGCATCTGCAAGTTGTAGTATGCGACAGTGGACTTCAGTCTGAAGGTTCCCCTGTTTGGAATAGTGAACTAGATGCATGAAACATTTTGGGCTATAGTTTGGAAGCCTATACACACCTGTTAGGTTTAGTTCTTTGTTTCTGCATGCAGGAGGCTCTAAATTCAAGATGCATCAAAATATAATGTAATAAAAATGGAATTGTTTATTTTTTATAAATAAAAGAGACAATTTGTAAATTTAACATTTTGTTTATGTGAAGCTTTCCTAAGCAAGCTTAGCTAGCTAGCCTATCATCATGTGAATATAAGTGCACAAGCCAAGTTTCAGCAGCATGTAAAGGCATGCCAAGCTATGGTTTCTTCTTTCATCAATAACTCTTAGTATAGACAAGAAGTTGTACACAACCTGAGAAAGAATCCTTCAAGTTCGACTATCTAGAAAAGCAACTATGTGAGGATACATGTAAGGAAACAACTGTTGATGTAAATTGCTTGTCCTATTCCATAGACTGCATCTACCATGTGTTGAAGTACCTGTCACGTAGACCTACTGAAGGGCATCTTTCTTATTCTGCGCCATCACAAAAATCACACGGTGGCGTCCAAAGGATAAATTTAAAGGGGGCATTTTATTTGATACGGTGGCATCCAAGAGTATTTTAACCATACTATGGCATCATAATTTGTATAGATAGAAACCACAAATTTGGCAACTTGAAACAGTTCATACATATACATTAACAATTAAAAGAAAAACGTAAATTTCACTGAAAATTGTATTTGCGGACAAAAAAAAGGCATATCTTGTATTTGCCGACATTCCCTTGATGTCGCGCCATATGTTGATCCGGACACTGTGATAAGTGAGCAAGGATCGCCGTCACGTCCTTAGTGGCGCGCTACACTAACTCAGGGTGTAGTGAAAAATGGGCAAAGGGTGAGAAAGTTACCCGAGCTAAGTAGGATTCGCTTGGGTAGTTGGGACAATACTCTATAATATCTCTATTTCTCTTTATATTGCCCATTCTACAATTTAATCTATCAACAAATCACACGAAAAATACAAGTTCACATCAATAATCAATTCATATTCACCATCTGTTCGTTTCAATGCACCGCAATACCACATCAATTTAATCTATGCTGTGCAGTGTTGGAGTGGGCAGTGGGCAGTACCTAACCGAGCCCGAGGAGAAAGGCGGAGCCGGGAGCCCGGAGGAAGGCTGGCTCGCCCGTCGCCGAGAGGTGGAGGTGCTGGACTGCGGGTGCCGACTGCCGAGGTTCTTCCGTAGCCGTCGTGCCGCTCGGCGCCTAGCCGTCTAGCCACCGCAGGCCGCACTGGTTCGGCGAGGAGGGGAGAAGGCGCGTAGGCGGTGACAGGCCGGCCGTCGGCGGCCGGTCGCCGGGAGGAGGTGGCGGCGGTCGCCCCCAGGCAGGTGAGGACTCGGGAGAGCAGGTAGGGCACAGGCCAGCCCGTCGCGTCGCAGACTCGCAGCAGGGGAGGAGCCCAGCCGCGTAAGCGCGCCGGTATGGGCCTTTGGGGGAAAATGAAATCCCCAACCACACTCGTTTGGCACGCCTAATCTCGCAGACGACGTCTTAACAGCTCAACAATTTATCTACTACCTCCGTTTTTTTTTTACGCCATTGACTTTTTAACACGTCTTTTAACATTCGTCTTATTCAAATTATTTTTATAAATATCATTTATTTTATTATGATTTGTTTTATCAATAGAGGTACTTTAAATATGTCTTGTTTTTTAACATCTTTGCACAAAATTTTTGAATAAAACAAATGGTCAAAGACGTACCAAAAAGTCAAAAGCGTCAAATAAAAAAAATAGAGGGAGTACGTTCTAAAAAACTCAAAACAAAAAAATTGGGAAATGCTTCCCAGCAGCGCGGCCCAGCACCAAGTGCACACGCGCCTTGCTGATGTTACTACTAGTAAAAAACGAGCAGTTTATTTTTTTCGATTTAAATTTCTCATTCTCGTCTCTATTTCATCTGGAGTCCAAAATGCATTGAACAAATTTCATAATTCATCTAAAATCCTAATAAACTCATTTTAAATACTTTTTATTTTTTAAATTTTTTAAATTATTTTCATTAACCGAATTGTTTTAACAATCTATACAGATTGTTTCCAATAGGCTAAACAGATTGTTTCAGCAGGCTAGACATATTGTTCCAATAGAAAAACTAATTGTTGCATTTGCCTAGACATATCGTTTCAGTAGGCTAAACTAATTGTTCCAACAGGCAAAAAATATTGTTTCAATAGGCTGTACCAATTGTTTCAACTGACTAGATAGATTGCTCCAACAGGCCAACTAATTGTTTCAACATGCCAAACATATTGTTCCAACAGGCTGTACAAATTATTTCATCAGGCTAGACAAATTGTTTCAATAGTCTAAACTAGTTGTTTCAACAGGCTATATATATTGTTCTAATAGGCTAAATCAATTGTTTTAGCATGCTACATATATTGTTCTAGTAGGCTAAACCAAATGTTTCACTTGGTTATACGTCCACTAGGCAAAAGTAATTGTTTCAGCACGCTAGCCATATTGTTTCAACAGGCTAAACTAATTGTTTCATTAGGATAACAAATTGTTTCAGTAACTTTTTATAGCAACATTGGTCTTGTTTTGTTCGTAAAAATGCGAGGAACACAGCGGTGCAAACGGTTCATGCATTGGAGCAACCAGTCAAAATCTATGGCCGTCAGTTTGCCTAACATTGCTACGTCTAAAGTTAGAAAAGCTTAAATGAGTTAGGCTATTGTTTGATTCACACCTAAGGTTAGTCAAAATTTCTTTTCTGCCACATAGACCCCACATGCCATACACACATAAAAGTGTGGCAAATTTGCTTGTGGCTGAAAAAGTGTACCTAGGAATTTCAAGAACTAAGCTTATGCAATTTTAGTATGTTAGACATGGCAAAGTGTGGCAAGTTTAGCTTCAAACCAAACAGGCCATCTTTAACAACTTATCTACGTTTTTTTAAAAAACTCAAAGCAAAAAAATATATGCTTTGAGTTTTCTTATTCTATTTTTTTTTCTCTATTTTAAAGCTAGGTTCTAACGCTTTAAAAGACAAGGCAAACGAAATGGATCCAAATCTCAAGACTATCTCGAGGAGCTCTCAAAATTCAATTATTTTAGCCGTTCAAATCAGCTCAAAACAATAGGGACTAAGATCGATCTTGGCTCCTATGCTACCCAACACGCGAATTTCTAATTTCAATGGCATTTTCCTATTTTCTCAAATTTATTATTGATTTACCCTATTAAACTCCCGTGGTTTGACTATTTTGCCCATGTGTGTGGTGTGGTACAGCTGACACGGTGATTTCGAGCGGACGTGAGAGGCAAAAACTTCAAATTGTATCGGATTTCAAATTTCAACCAAATTTTAAAATTTGTCGGATTCCAAAATTTTAAATTTGAATAAATTTCAAAATATTTAAATTTTGCCCATATTTTGAAAGCACAAATCACAGCCATATTTCACCATTTGATTTTTTGTTAGAATTTTTTTAAAATTTGTCCATATTTCAATTTTCTGCTATTTTAGCATCATTTGAAAATTTAAAATTTGGTCATAATTGAAATTTTGGCAAAATTTAATATTTGTTAAATTTGGCCATATTTTGAAAATTTAAAATCTAGTTAAAATTTAAACAAGATTAGAAACATCAAATTTTTTCAAAACCAAAATTTCTAAATCCGAAAAAATTATATTTTTCCATATGTTTTCTATGATTTTTTGAAATTTTTGCCCAACCGAAATCGTGGCGCCGGATGCACCACTCCGCACTCAATGGCAAAATAGTCAAACCACGTGAGTTAAATAGGGTAAATCATAGAAAATTAGGGAAAATAGGAAGAATGTCACTGAAATCAGAAATTTGCGTGTCAGCGTGTCCGCTGTTGTATGAGTCAAGGTGACCGAACTTATTGTCATTTGCGACGAGTCGTGTGAAATGAGTGTCGTTGAGGTCAATTTCGGGATCTGAAAATGGAGTCGGATCCCCTTTCCATTCGGATCCCCTCTCCACTAAATTTCTGCCTGCTCGAAATCGCTCCGCCGGATGCACCACTCCGCACGCAGTGGCAAAATAGTCAAACCACGCGAGTTAAATAGGGTAAATCAATAGAAAATTAGGAAAAATAGGAAGAATGTCACTGAAATTAGAAATTTGTGTGTCTGCTGTCGTTCGAGTCAAGGTGACTGAACTTATTTGCGATGAGGCGTGTGAAATGAGTGTCGTTGAGTTCAATTTCCCCGTCGGTATAGGGATTTGAAAATGGAGTCGGATCCCCTCTGTGCTTTACCTGTGCTAGTCCTTGGATCAAGTAGCTAAAACACACAGATATGCAGCTCTTGTATCATAACCATCAAACGAAAAAACTTTATTACATCAGAATATTAGCTAAGATGACCTTTACATCAGAGTACGCAGTTCTTACAATAGCGGAAGACTAAAATACGCTGAACTACAAAAGAGCAAAAAGACAATTCCCACAGGCAAGATGCAGTTAGCACTCCTAGACGTCTGAACAATTTTCGTCTTGAACTCCAATATTGAAATAATCCTCTTGGATCTCCTCATTTGGGTAAAAATTCTTCTGGTTCCAACCAGCTTGTTGGAATGAGCAACTCACATGAAAGGCGGGTGAGTATGCGAATACTTGAGAAGCAAGGCTGACTATACAACTAAGACATATAAAGGAAGGGTAAGGCTCATTTGCATAAAGCTAGCTTTGTAAAGTTCACCCTATGCTTTTGAAACATGAAAAACATTGTTAAAAAATATTTGAATCATTTAGTTTCATGTACGATATTGCCCAAAATGGCTAGTCACGTACGGTTCCCCACTGTGAACCTACAATCCCACACTCACAGTCACCTTGTGACGAGAAAACCAAAACACATGACTTCTGTCGTGGTTTTCCTTTTAAAATGTTTAGAAAGCAAAACGTTAAACTATCAGAGAAGCAGCTCCCTGTCGTCCGCCCTTGACCCCAGGCAAAACTATCATGATAGTTGTACACTCTACAGAGGTTGCACGCTTTACCCATGCGATACAATGCCCTCCCGTCGAAGAACATCGTAATGAGACCTTTAACCACCTAGCTCTTGGTTGGCATCCTGTTGGCGATAGTTATGCCGGCCAGAATAAATCCGCAAGTGCACAAATATCGTTTTAGCCTTTCACCCTAGAGTATTCCGGGGTATCGAATCCACAGGGAACCAGAAGCTACCAGCCTTGAATTAATCTTATCTAGATGGGAGAGAGAACAATTAGAAAGGTCGAGAGAGTCTTCTGGTTTAGGTCACACTGGCCTAAGAGTGAGCACTCAGTTCTATGCTGGCTTTATTTACGTCGGAGCACGGTAGGCCCGCCACCCGCCCACCTTCACTTAAGAAGCCTGGAGAGTTACGGACACCCCCGAAGGGCCCTACGGAGCCAACCCTAACGTGGTGGAACGTTACTAAGGATAGACAGGGCTGTCACCACCTGCTACCATCCACGACAGTCCGTTGGGTCTGGGCGTCAACCAAGGTAATTAATAGTCTAGACATCGCGTCTACACTAACAATTACTACTTTACTAGTGCACCGAGTAAAGAATTCACAAAAAGCAAAGTATATCTCACCAGTTGCAAATGGGGTTCTCAGTAAATAAACTAGCTGTCGACGGTTGGGATATTGACCCAAGTCAACCAAGGTTCTTTAAGATGGAGATAGGAGACACACCGAACAAGATGAACAACAGCGAACAAGGAGACATGGTTTTTATCTTGGTTCAAGCCTCTCGGGAGAGATAATAGCCCTACGTCCAGCCTTTCTTTATATCAAAGAGAATTACAAGAGGTGGCTCGACGAGACGAACAAGTCTCGGCGAGATTATGGTGTATACAAAGTGCTAAGATGCGAAAGTTCTTGGCCAGGGGGTAAACTCATGCCCTCTACACGCCGTAGGGGCCCTGTTTATATAGTGCGAAGCAAACCAACCTACCGAGGAATATCGGGCCGGGCTAACTACGAGATCGTAACGAACTCATACATGCCAAATACAACGAAACTTGAATAATTTCTTTTGAGACTTAGGGAAGTATCGATGAATCCTAGAGGTCATTGTTGTTCAAAACAACACCGAATGCAAATGAGAAATTTCACTAGAACAAAACCAAATTTCAATAGGCAAACACCAACTTTGTAAGTACATGTGAAGTTTTGTGAAAAAACAAAGATGGACCTTCTCCTAGTGCTTCTTCTTCTCCAAATCAGGTGAGCTCTGATGTCATGCTCGACAGATTCGATCGCCAAACCTCACCCGAATGAGGCTGTTATCATGGGAGAAGTGATTGAGGGATATGAGAAAGGAGTGGATCAACTGCATATAGAGAGGAGAATCAAATGGGACAAATAAATGGAGTCACTGAGGTAGAAGAGATGGAGGGTAGTGCCTTTGTCGACTGTTGGGAATGGGATTTCACCATGTTCCGAGCTTAATTGTTGAACTGGGGATCAACAAGCCCCTTTCCACCAGAGTACTGGGGCATTCGTAGGCAAGAGAGACCATGACGGACCCAAATGAACAACTCAGTCGTTCTTTACCCTGGTTTAGGCTTCCCACGTTGAAATAATAGCCTACGTCCATCCTTCCATTACTACGAGGGAGAGAATACAAGGAAGAGGTTACCTGAGCTAGAGAGAGCTCGCCCAAGCAATTGCTAGTGTATTACAAAGAGGTGTCCCCGCCCTAGTGAGAGACCCTCCACCCTTATTTCTACTAGTAGTACGAAGAAAGGAGGCAGACTTCCTTCTCGCATGAGATACATCCAATGAACGGCTGCCCCTCCTGGCTTCTGACATAGCTGTCCTGTTTTCTTGACCCCGGTGTGCCCTAATCAGAGGGACAGAGCATCGGCTAGGCCCCACCCAGACGTCCTATGTGGCTATCTCAGGTAGGAGGGCGTATCGTGCAAGTAATAAGGCCGGGCTTGGCTCGTCTGTTGCTTGTGGGACCAAATGATGCCACACCACATTACCCAATCCTCAACATCTAGCCCCCGAGGCTCGAGTGAGATGAGACATCTCCATGAGGATAAGAATTGCCAAGGAGGGTGTTGAGACCCATGTGTAGGGTATCATGGTTTGATGATTAATATATGTGTGTTGGTGAGTTATGAGCGGCCCACCCCGAGATGGGCCTTGGGCCGGATCCGTACCGGCCTGCTGCACGTACAGAAAGACTAAAGGGCCACCCTCGGCCGTGCCAAAAGGAACATCTTGCCCACCAGGGTCACCCCCGGGCTTGACCAAGTCAACCGCGCCTCACTAGGTCCTAACTAGGAGCGTGGCACACCCCCCGGGTTATCTTTAGCCCGAGAGAGGGTCCCACGGATAGTCCGCTTGTCCCTAGGCAGGTGGCGACAGCTATCTTGCCCCACTTTACTTTCCCCGGCCTTGACCGGGAAAGGACTGTACCTCCCCGGGGTATCCTTAGCTCGGGGAGAGGCACGCGGGCAGCTCGATTTGTCGTTTGCCCCGTTGGTAGGCAGCAACGGCTATTACGCTACGCGACGCCCCCAACGGGTGGCGCGGGACTGGCTCGGTTCGATAAATGCTATTTAGGGGATAAAGGGAAAGTGCTTTCTCCCTGAGCAGGCTGCTCCGCCGTGTAGGCACACCAAGACGAACATGTGTCCAATATGAACCAAGCCAGTTTCTCTTTGCAGGCCACAGACAGAACAGAGCCCGGAATAAGACAAGGGCGCCACTACTAAAGATGGACAAAGCAGAGGTAGACGCGGGGCCCTCAATATCAGCTCCAAGCGACCCGCTGCGCCTATAAAAGGAAAGGCCCTCAACCCGATTGGGGCCAGGTGATAACAAGCAATCTAGGCAGAACGCGCAACACGCGCACCCGAAGCTTTCTTAGTAGTAGCCGTAGTTCTTAGTCACCTGAGTGTCCGATACTCCCTTGTAAGCTCGGGATCGGCGCCTTCAAGCCCGGTCTCGGCATACTTGTACTGTTTTCCACCGTATAATCAACGAAGGCTGGAGTAGAGCTATTACCCGGCAGTGGGGGCTCGAACCAGGGTAAATCTCTTGTGTCTTCATGGTTTGTATTTTCCTTTGCCTTTCTCCTTTCCCCTTCTTTCTTTCTCACCGTACGGCGGATCTGTACCCGGATCGCCAAGTCGCGCCAGGCATAGTCCGGCAAGACTGCGCGGCCAGAGCCTCCGCAAGCTCGACTGCCGCCCCGAGCTGCTGGGAAGGGTTGTCGTTGGGCCTCACTCCAACTACAAATTCGTCTGCCGGTCTGTGAACCTGCTGCCCTCCGAGGCGCGTTTCCCAGACACCGACAATGTGACAATATTGAATTTGAAGTGTTTTGAAGAATTTTAAATGGTGAATTTGTGGAAATTGCTGTGGAATTGAAACCGGACCATTGTGCTGAGCTTGGGTTAGGTGATAGTTTTGATCGGACATGGTTTGGTGGAATTTGTTAAGCTGACACGTGGTGTGTTAGGGCTTGCTAATTGTGGTTTTACGAATGTATTATAATTTTTGTAATTTTGTGATGGGCCTTGCAGGATAGGTAAGGTGTGTTGGTTTCATGTGTGTTCATCTCAGTGATGCAGATATCAGCGGGTACGCTGCTGACACTAAGCGGGGACAGCTAGAGGCTGATGCGTCCGGAGTCGTGCAGGTGACCAGGTTCGATGACCTGGCAGTCACATGAGGTGGTGTTCTAGAAGCTTTGATCATGGCTAGGGATCCGAGTCACCTGGAGGCTGTGGCGTCGGTTACTTGGTGTTGGTGGAAAAGTTGATATGTATGATGGGACCAGGCGTGGGCTGGCGACCGAGGATGCTGTGAAGATATTTCCCGTAGGAATATGTGGAGAATATTACCTCTCGGGAGTGTGTCTTATTTTCGTTTTCCCTTTTGGAGCTCTTGTTTTGAGATGAAATTGTATGATTTCTTGCAGGTTATTGGTGATATATAATGCCTTGAGGTTGCTAATATGATTTGACACACTGTTTGCAACCACGTGAGAGGCAAGAGATCAAGTTCTCTACTTGTTGCAATCTGTTCTGAAACTTTCCTCCGCGCATCAGTCAGTTAAAGATTTTTAGAACAAGCTAGAAAAATCATTTTGGGATGATTTCAGCTGGAAAAGATGTGTGACTCATATACCCATCTGTGGTAAAAATTTGAATTCCACTGATCTCACCATTTGGAAGATATGAGGTGAAAACCGAGCCCTAACTTTCTGCTCAAAGTTCTTGACAGCTCATGTTGCTTGATTTTTAATATTTTCTGTGGAAAGAGTTTTAATTAGATTTTTAGCATATTTCTTCACAACACATTTATAAATAGGTATAAAAATTCCCAAAAATCTAAGAGCAACATAAAACCACCATCCATCTCTTACAAGTAGAAACAAACTCTTGAGAATCTGCTTTTGCTTTGCAGAAAGCAGTATGTGTTGTTTGAATTTTCATTTTTTTCTACCTAACGTTTTGAGGAGATTTTTGGCTGAGTTGCTCATGGCTAATTATGTAATACGGAAAACAATTCCCAAAAATTGAAGAGCACCAGAATGTCACCATCCATCTCCTCCAAGTGAGAACAAATCTGCTTTTACTTTTCCGAAAGTCTCTTTGGCCATTTGGCCAGATCTTCTTTCCTAAAGCAAGCTTTGAATTGATTCCTCTTTTTTGTACACTTGACAACCAAGATTGTGAATGAAAAAATTCTCACATATTCCATGACTCTTAGTATTGCATGCTATGGGTATACATAATTGTCAAGTTGTTCGCGTTTTGGTGAAAACGGTAGCGTCGAAAATTTGTGGCGTCTATTCACCCCCCTCTAGCCGCCTAGCTCGGGTCTTCAGAGGGATTGGTCCGTGGTTACAGAATTTCATCACATCTTTGGATGCGAATCAGGTATCCAAGGAAAAATTTGGTCAAGCACGATCGGGATCGTACCGCCATCTCTCGGGCGGCGATTAGGCATCGAAGGAAGTAACAAATAAGACTGCTCATGACTATCGCAATTTGGGCCTGAGTCTCATGTCCAAAGAAAGTTTGATCGAGCACGAGCGGAATCACGTCGCCACTTTTCGTGTGGTGATTAGGTACCCAAGGAACTGACAGACACGATGAAATTGCGATTGTAGCATTTCGGACTTGAATCAAATGTCCGATGAAGCTTGGTCGAGCATGAGCGGAATTGTGTCGCCATTTCTCATGTGGTGATTAGGCACCCAAGTAACTGACAGACAAGAAGGGCTTGTGGCTATCGCATTTCAAACATGAATCACTTGCTCGAAGGAAGCTTGGTCGAGGATGAGAAGATTCGTATAGCCACTTCTTGGATGCCAACCTTCTGAGAGTAGGGCGTTTTTAAGGAAGAATAGGTTGTGCTATGAGCAAAGTGCATGCTTGGGACGAACTAAAAGTTGCCTCCCGAGCATAGAACATGTTCAATGAAAAAATAGGGCGTGCACCGAGCAAAGTACATGCTCGGGACTGACCAAATGGCAAATGCAGTCTCTTGACTACGTGCTCAAGGAAAAATAGGGCACACCTCGAGCAAAGTGCATGCTCGGGACACATAAAATAATAGTCTCTCCAGCGTAGGACATACTTAAGAAAAGACAGTGCGTGCCCCGAGCGAAGTGCATTCTTGGGATAGACCTAATATGGTCTCTTGAGCGTTAGGAGTGCTCAAGAAAAATAAGGCATGCTCCGAGCAAAGTGCATGCTCGGACGGACTAAAAGCAGTCTCTTCAGCATATTACGTGCTCAATAAAAAATGGGAAAATTGAGTTGGTGACATCGAAAGGTCGCTCTCTTTGTTTTCCAACACCGAACAAACTATGCTATCTTATCTAGCACTAAACGATGTTCCCGTTACTCATTTCTAGCACTCCGTCACAGCAACAGTTAACGGTGTCCGCTGCCGCCACCACAAGCCACCGCCACCGCCGCTTTCCTGCGGGGAGAGAGAGAGAGAGGAGAACCAGGAGAGAGAGAATGCGAGGGAGAGGGAGAGAGAGAGAGGCAGAGGCGGCTGCCGGCTAGGAGAGGGAGAGGGAGGAGAGGAGGAAGAAGAAAAGGAAGAGGAGAGAAGAAAGAAGAGAGAAGAGAGAAGCAGAGGCGGCGGCTATAGTGGCGGCGACATGAAGAGAAAGAGAGAGAGTGGAGCTCAGGGAGAGGGAGAGGGAGAGAGGTGCACTTCAGTGCTAGATTAGAGGGGAGGTCAATTCTTGTGCTAGATTTGAAAGAAGGTCTACTTTCGATGTCACCAGCTCAATTTTCCCATGAAAAATTGGGCGTGCCCTAAACGAAGAGCATGCTCGGGGCATACTAAAAGCAGTCCCTTGAGCATGGGACGTTCTCAAGGAAAAATAGGGAGCCTCCCAGCGAAATGCATGCTCAGGACAGATGAGAAGTAGTCTCTTGAATGTAGGACGTGCTCAAGGAAAAATAGGGCGTACTCTAAGCAAAGTGCATGCTCGGGATAGACTGAAAGTAGTCTCTTGAGCGTAGGAGGTGCTAAAGGAAAATAGGGCGTGCCCCGAGCAAAGTGCAAGAGCAGGATGGACCAAAAGCAGTCTCTTAAGTGTAGGACATGCTCAAGGAAAAAGGTGTGTGCCTTGAGCAAAGTGCACGCTTGGGATGGACCTAAAGCAGTCGTCTGAGCGTACGTAGTGCCCAAGAAAAAACAGGGCGTGCCATGAGCGAAATGCATGCTCGGGACGGGCAAAAGTAGTATCGTGAGCGTAGGACATACTCAAAGAAAAATAGGGCATGCCTTGAATGAAATGCATGCTCGGGACGGACGTAAAGCAGTCTCCTGAATGTAGGACATGCTAAAGGAAAAAAGGGCATGACCCGAGCGAAGAACATGCTCGAGACGGATCTAAAGCAGTCTCTTGAGCATAGGACGTGCTAAATGAAAAATAGGGTGCACCTAAGTGAAGTTCATGCTTGGGACAGATCGAAAGCAGTCTCTCGAGCATAGGACGTGCTTATGAAAAAATATGGCGGGCCCCAAGAAAAGTGAAAGCTCGGGACAGACATAAAGAAGTACATTAAGTGTTGAAGTGCTTAAGGAAAATAGGGTGTGCCCCCACGCAAAATGCATGCTTGGGACAGGGTAAAAGCAATCTCTTGAGCGTCGAACATAATCAAGCAAAATTAGGGCGTCCCCAAGCGGACTGCATATTCGAGACAAACAAGCAGTCTTTTGAGCATAGTATGTGCTGAAGAAAAAATAGGATGTGCCCCGAGCGAAGTGCATGGGACAGATCAAAATCAGTCTCTTGAATGTATGATGTGCTTAAGGAAAATAGGGCATGCCCCGAGCAAAGTGTGTGCTCGGGACTGAGAAAAAACAATCTTTTGAGCATAGGACATGCACAAGATAAAATAGTGTGTGCTTGGGACGGATCTAAAGCAGTCTCTTGAGCATAGGATATGCCGAAGGAAAAAATAAAGTGTGCCTCGAGTGAAGTGTATGCTCGGGATGGCACTAAAGGATAAAGCAGTCATTTGAGCGTGGGATATGCTAAAGAAAAAAAATATGGTGTGCCCCAAGCGAAGTACATGCTGGGGACAGATCTAAGGTAGTCTCTTGAGTGCAGAATGCGCTCAAGGAAAAATAGGATGTGTCCCTCAGCTAAGTGCATGCTTGGGATAGCCCCAAAGCAGTCTCATGAGTGTAGGATATGCTCAAGGAAAAATAGGGCGTGTCCTCGAGTGAGGTGCATGCTCATAACAAACTAAAAGTAGTCACTTGAGCGTAGGACGTGTTCGAACAAAAATATGGTGTATCTCGAGCGAAGTGCATGCTTAGAATGGACCAAAAGCAGTATCTTGAGCATAGGACGTGCTCAAAAAATATGTCGTGTCTCAGGCAAAGTGCATGCTCACGACAGATCTAAGTCTCTTTAAACATAGAACGTGCTCAAGGAAAAATAGGATGTGCCCCGATCGATATGCATGCTTAGGATGGACCTAAAGTGACTCTTGAACATAGGACATGCTTAAAGAAAAATAGGGAGTGTCCCCAAGCAAAGTGCATGCTTGGGACGGAATAAAATTAGTCTCTTGAGCGTAGACATGCTTAAGAAACTGAAAGCAGTCTGTTAAGTGTACCACGTGCTCAAGGAAAAATAGAGCCATCCCTGAGCGAAGTGCATGCTCAGGATGTATTAAAAGTGTTGTAAAACAGTCGTCGCACACACACAAACACAATCACAATAACAGGAGACTTAGATTTAGAGAGAGAAAAACCAGGCACAATAATATTTATTGATAGATCTCTCCTGGGTACAAGGTGTTTCATATATATAGCCTAGCCTAATTTGGTTTTGCCCATAATACCCCTAGGGTTTGGGATGGGCTTCCGGCCCATAAATCACCTAGGGTTATAACACTCCCCCTTGGGCTAAACCGCGATATGCCAATGCCTCATTAAAAACACCATCCAAAAACCCAGTGGGAAAAAAGGATTGGAGAAAAAAGTACATTGCACACGCATGCCACACCGTGATATTGCCTCATCAAAAACCTTATTATGAGAAATTTCAGGAAAATTAATGTAAGGGAAAAAAGTGCAATACTATATCTTCTGGATCGTTACAGGCTCTTGTTCAGGGATTCTCCCCCTGAACTTTGTAACTCGTGAAATTGCCTCATTCCTATCCCATGGACACATTTACGGAATGTTGAGGTAGGCAACGCCTTAGTGAATGAATCTGTCAGATTATCACACGACTTCACTTGAACTATATCAACTTCACCACTCTGCTGGAGCTCGTGAGGATAGAACAATTTAGGAGCAATGTGCTTCGTGATATTACTCTTAATATAGCCTATTTTCATTTGTAATAAGCAGGCATCATTATCTTCATAAATAATAGTGGGGGTATCAATGGTATGAATACCACATGACTTCTGGATGTGATTTACCATTCTTCTCAGCCATATACATTCACATGGGGCTTTATACAATGCTATTATCTCAGAGTGGTTGGTGGACGTAGTCACAAGTGTTTGTTTACATAATTTCCATGAAATCACAGTGCCACCGTACAAATAAACAAATCCACTATGAGACTTAGCCGTATACGGGTCTGACATGTATCCCGCATCTGTGTATCCCACCATGGTATTGGGCTCGTTCCTCCCATAAAACAATCCAAGATCCTGCGTACCTTGTAGGTACCTAAAGACAGTTTTAACACTAGCCCAATGTTTTTTGGTCGGGGCTGCGCTATATTTAACCAACAAATTTACCGCAAAAGCGATATCAGGCCTAGTACAATTGGCTAGATACATTAGTGCACCGATGACACTAACGCAGGGAACTTCTGGTCCCAATAATTCCTCATTCTCTGTCTTAGATTTAAAAGGTTCTTTATCCACTTTAAGGGACCTAACCACCATGGGGGTTTTCAGAGGATGTGCTTTACTTATATTAAATTTCACCAGTACCTTCTGGGTATAGGCAGTCTGACGGGGGATGTGCTTTACTCATATTAAATTTCACTAGTACCTTCTGGGTATAGGCAGTCTGATGCACAAAGAGTCCTCCTGACAAATGCTCAAGCTGCAGGCTTAAGCAAAATTTGGTTTTACCCAAATCTTTAATTTCAAACTCCGTCACTAGGTGAGCACAAGCTTCACCGATGTCCTCTGCTGTCTCGATGATATTCAGATCATCAACATAGACAGAAATAATACAAAATCCATTCGGGGATTTCTTTTTAAACACGCAGGGACAATCTCATTATTCGTGTATCCCTTCTTCAGGAGGAACTCACTCAGTCGATTGTACCACATCCTACCCGACTGTTTTAGCCCATATAGCGATTTTCTCAACTTGACTGTGGATAACATAGACTCCGGGTACCCACACGGCGGCCTAAGAGACCACCCGACAGGGGATGGACCAAGTCGGGTGGATAAGGACGTGTACCACTCGGACTCTAGAAGGCTTGCTCGGCAAGGAAAGACATAAAGATAGAAGTCTATCCCTATTTAATAGGGAAGACACACTTGTAATCCCGGATAACTACATATCTGGCTAGAGGATAGAGATAGGAATCCTACCTCGTAACCGACCAGGACTCTATCTTGTAACCCTGCCCCTCACTATATAAGGCGGGCAGGGAGCCCCTGGTTCGGCAGGTTGATCATCATCTCGGCACCCATCCATCGAGAAACATCTCCCTCCACATTGATCATCAGATCACCATATAATCCCAGAGCACAGGAAGTAGGGTATTACCTCCACCATGAGGGCATGAACCTGTATAAATCCCTGTCTTGTGCTATCATCGAGTTTGGATCTTGTGCATCGCCCCATATATAATCATTGCCGACGATAACCCCCGGTTAGCTACCCGTCGACATTGACGCTATACAAATTTCTATCTCCTTGATTCAGGATTTGTATTCCTTTAGGGACTCTCATATAAATCTCTGAATCTAATAACCCATATAAATATGCTGTCACCACATCCATTAACTGTATTTTTAAACTCATAGTTGCTGCCAGAGATATTAAGTACCGGAAGGTAATTCCACTCATGACCGGAGAGTAGGTCCCATCATAATCAATACCGGGTCTCTGCGTGAACCCTTGTGCCACAAGCCTCGCTTTATATCTCACCACCTGGTGATTTTCATCCCGTTTTCGGATGAACACCCATTTAGCTCCTACTGGGTGTACCTTGGGAGGAGTTGGCTCTACAGGGCCAAACACATTTCTCTTATTTAGCGAGTGCAATTCAGCCTCAATTGTTTCTTTCTATTTAGCCCAGTCCGAGCACCTCTGGCACTCTGCCATGATCTTAGGTTCTCGGTCTAATTCCAAGGATTTAGCAATTTTTGAGGCAAAATATGTGTCGACAACAGTGGACTTTCTTTTATATAACTCTCCTGAACTAGTATTGTTTGTGGAAACTTCCTCATTCAAATAATTTAACTCCTCGTGATTTCCCAACAAGATGGGGTCAGAGCCTTCGAATCTCCCAGCGCTTGAGTGTGCGCGCGCATGGTTGCTGGGTTCGCCACCTCCTTGGTGGGTGCCACCTTCTGGGTGGTCATTCTCGACATCAGGTCGATCAATCTCTCTCGACAAGGGTAATGAGCCTGCATCGTTTCTTTGCTTTTGCGGACGTCTCCGCGAGCTAGAATCACGTGCACCCGGATCTCTCCCCCTCTTTCCAGTAAGAGGGATTTGAGTGGTCTCATGGGGTATCTCCACTCTTTCTGGTGCATTTACTACTAATATATGTGACTTCGTTACACCTTTATAGTTGGTGAAAGTATCAGATAGTCTATTTGTAATTGTTGCAAACTAATTATCCGCTGAACTTCTAGTTCAGTATCTTTTGTGTGTGGGTCTAGGACCTGGATGCCAGAGACATTCCAATCTAGTTCTTGACATTCTTTACGGTGGTACTTCTCTCCCCCTAAAGCTGAAAACTACCCTCATCAAAAATACAATCAGCGAACCTCGCCTTATGTAGGTCACCTGTCATAGGTTCGAGATATTTTATAATGGACGGAGTATCAAATCCGACATAGACCCCTAGCTTCCGGTGGGGGCCCATGGAGGTCCGTTGTGGTGGTGAGATTGGCACGTACACTGTACAGCCAAACTTACGCAGATGGCAAATACAAGGTTGTTTCCCACGCACTCTCAATAGGGGAGGTTTCATGGTATGCAGGCAGTCTGAGTTTAATTAATTCTGCGGCATGCAAGACCGCATGACCACAACAACTGGTTGGGAGTTTACAATTCTATAGTAAAGGTCTCACAATTAATTTAATCCTCTTTATTAGTGATTCTACCAGACCATTTTGGGTGTGCACATGTGGTACAGAGTGCTCTACTGTTATGCCCATGGCCATACAATAATCATTAAAGGCACGCGAACTGAATTCCGCGGCATTGTCCAACCTAATGGATTTTATTCTTTCTTCAGGAAAGTCGGCCTGCAATTTAATGAATTGGGCAATAATCTTAGCAAAAGGATGGTTCCTTGTAGACAACAGGCATACATGAGACCATCTAGTAGAGGCATCTAAGAGTACCATAAAATATCTAAATGGGCCAGAAACGAGCTGAATCGGTCCACAGATATGACCTTGAATTCTCTCTAGGAAATTCGGTGACTCATCTTGGACTTTGAGGTGAGAGGGTCTAATGATCAACTTCCCTTTGGCACATGCAGGGCACATGGAAACTTTGGGTTTCGGGAACTTTGATACCCTCAGGGTATGACCAACAAAATTGTTAAATATCATTTTCATCATGCTCAGACCAGGATGCCCTACACGATCGTGCCAGATCCAATAGGGGTCTAAGGTTGCTAATTCAGATTCCATAGCAATGTGAGGAGAGGGCTTTATATAAGTATAATATAGGCCAGACGAAAGAAAAGGAAGTTTCTCCACTACACGATTATCACATCCATCTTTTACCATCATAAGCAGGAATTCTGCTCCGCCATCATGATCGGTCTTAATATGGAAGTCGTTCATGCGGATATCTTTAAAGCTTAGGAGGGTACGGGTTGATTCCGGATACAACAATGCATCCTCGATTGTGATGGTGGTACCCAAAGGGAGAGTGATTGTAACTCGACTGGGGCCAACAATCCTAGCATTGCTTCCATCAATCGTAATTATACTCCCATCTCTCTTCTGGAGGTTTTGGAAATATTTCGTTTTCCTAAATATCGTATTAGTGGTGCTACTGTCTACTAGACAGAGCTCTTCCTCCATTAGAGCCAGGGGAGTAAATTCTATGTCATAAGATTATATCATACAATCAATTAGGATATAATCTTTAACAATCACAAGCTTCAATTAAAAGCCAACAGCATAATAAATAAGAAAAGTGATTAAACCATCTCATGACAAAGTGAGGTCTTGCAGGGACTTACAAAGACATAGAACTAAACATGACGGGAAAGTGCTCTCCAGGAACTAAGCAAAAAACCCTGACTATATAGTAAAGATAATGTTCAACATAGATAACTTAATGCATATTGCTGTATGCATCTTTGAGCTTCATGCCTAGTAGGTCGTCCTCATCGTCGGATGCATTGGCCTCTTGCTTCGGGCTATCAACGGCCATCTTATCGTCGATCTTCTCCGCACAATGAGAAACTTCTAGCTGAACAAGGTGCTTTGGGGTTCGACAAGTTCGCGACCAATGGACCTTGCTACCACAGCTGTAACACGGCTGTGAGGCTTGATGCGACTTATCTTTAGGGGATTTCTGCTGGACATCCCCGTTGCCTTTCCCACCTTTCTATACCTTTTTAATTTTCTTCTGCACATCGAGGCGGTTGCCTTGGCCCTTCTTCCCATTTCCCTTCTGGCGACGCCTACCGCCAGAAGAATTCTGAGCATTGGTGTGCGCTTCAGGCGCACCTGTGGACTACATGGGCCCCGGGTATCCTCTAGAAGGCCCATAAGGGAGCAGATAGGGGGCAATCCAAGTCGGACGGTCAAGGATAAGGACCACTCGGGTTTTACGCGCCTTAAGCTCCAAGGAAGTTCCTGAGGATATAATCTATCTCCATGTAATTAGCAGATCAACACATGCATTCCATGTAGCAGCATAACAGAATTAGTTACCGTGTATCACGTGCTATCCTGTAACTCTATCTCCCTCTACACTATATAAAGGGAGGGGGTAGAGGCCATCGACACACACATCAAGTTACACGTATTCATAGCATCATCTTGCATCCCGCATTTTGATCCACCATATAATTCCAGAACACAGGAAGTAGGTTATTATCTCCGTTGAGGGCCTGAACCTGTATAAACTCTTCACTTCAGGAGGAAGGGGATGTCCCCGCCAAGAAGCAGGCCAAAACATCCATCCAAGCAGCCGAAGAGACTAAGAAGATCCTGTTGGACCCGTCTGACCCGGCCAAAACAGCCGTGATTGGGACAGGGCTCGACAGCAAATAGGAAGACGCGCTCGTCACTTTCCTCCGGGCTAACCAGGACGTGTTCGCTTGGAAACCTTCGGACATGCCAGGCGTTTCGAGGGAGGTGATTGAGCACTCCCTACGCGTCGATGAGAAGGCAAAGCCCATCAAGCAGCGCCAACGGAGATTTGCCCAGGATCGGAAATACGCCATAAGGAGTGAGATCACCAAATTGTTGGCCGCTCGGTTCATCAAGGAGGTGTATCACCCCGAGTGGCTCGCCAATCCGGTCCTGGTATAGAAGAAAAACAAGACGTGGCGGATGTGTGTCGACTACACAGACCTCAATAAAGCATGTCCCAAGGACCCTTTTGGGCTCCCCCGCATTGATCAAGTGGTGGATTCCACAGCCGGGTGCGAGCTCCTGAGTTTCCTGGACGCCTATTCAGGCTATCATCAGATTAGTCTGGAGCAGGAGGATTGCATCAAGACGTCGTTCATTACGCCTTTTGATGCTTTCTACTATATCACAATGCCATTCGGGTTGAAAAACGGTGGCGCAACTTATCAGCGCACAATACAGCGGTGTTTTCGCACTCAGATCGGACGCAACGTGGAGGCATACGTCGATGACGTCGTCATAAAAACAAAATCCAGATGGGATCTCATAGCAGACCTGACCGAGACATTCGAGAGCCTAAGGGCGTATTGGATGAAACTAAATCCCGAGAAATGTGTCTTTGGGGTTCCGTCTGGTAAACTACTCGGATTCATCGTTTCCAATCGGGGGATCGAAGCCAATCTGGAGAAGGTCAATGCCATCATCAAGATGAAGCCCCCGACCAATCAGAAGGATGTGCAGAAGCTCACTGGATGTATCGTGGCACTCAGCCGATTCGTTTCCCGACTCGGGGAGCAAGGCATGCCTTTCTTTAGGCTCTTGCGCCGACAAGACGATTTTCAATGAACAGCGAAAGCATAGGAAGCCTTTCAAGATTTAAAGAGGTTCCTCACCACCCCTCCGGTGTTGGTCCTTTCCATGCCCCAGGAGCCCCTCCTACTCTACATCAACGCAACGACTCATGTCATCAGCAGCACTTTGGTGGTGGAGCGAGACGAAGAGGGCTCCCTCCAGAAGGTACAGCGCCCGGTCTACTTTGTAAGCGAGGTATTGGGCGAGTCCAAAATAAGGTACCCACAAATGCAGAAGCTTATGTATGCTGTATTACTTACATCGCGAAAACTCAAGCATTATTTTCAAGAGCATGAAATTTCGGTGGTCACCTCTTTCCCGCTCGGGGACATACTCCACAATCGGGAAGCCACTGGGAGGATTTCCAAATGGGCAGTCGAGCTTGGAGCCTTTGAAATAAAGTTCATGCCTTGATTAGCCATCAAATCTCAAGTGTTGGTCGATTTCGTCGCCGAGTGGACAGAGGCCCAAACCCCAGCAGCAAAGAAAAATCTCGAGTACTGGACAATGTACTTTGATGGTTCCCTCATGCTCAGCGGTGCGGGGGCTGGGATTTTGCTCATATCGCCGACTGGAGAGTAGCTACGCTACGTCCTCCGGATATTGTTCCCCGTCAGCAACAATGCCGCCGAGTACGAGGCACTCATCCACGGGTTACGCGTTGCCATATCGCTTGGCGTCAGGCGGTTAATGGTGCGCGGGGATTCCCAACTCGTGGTCAACCAAGTCCAAAAGGAGTGGTCTTGCATCGGCGACAGCATGGCGGCTTATTGTCAGGAGGTACGAAAGCTAGAAGACAAATTCGACGGTTTGGAGCTTACACACGTTCTCCGCCGCGACAACGAAGCAGCAGACTAGCTAGCGCGGATGGGATCCACTCGGGCCCAGGTCCCGAGTGGTGTTTTCGTCCAGGAGCTACGCGCACCATCTATCAAGCTACCATCTGCACCGGGAAAAGATAAAGAGAAGCAGTCAGAACCCGATGCAGAGGTATTCGCAATTAACCCCGGGTGGACTCAGCCTTACTTAGATTATCTTCTTCGTGACGAGATGAGCTACCCGAGGATCGAAGCCTAGCCGAGTGAGTTACACGCCGAAGCAGAGATGTGGTCGGAGACGAGCTTTTCAGGAAAAGCAGTTCCGGAGTACTAAGGCGTTGCATATCCGAGCAAGAAGGCAGGGATCTGCTCAATGAAATCCACTCGGAAGAGTGCGGGCACCACGCGGCTGCCAGCACCCTGGTGGGCCGGGTGGACTCAGCCTTACTTATATTATCTCCTTCGTGATGAGCTGCCTGAGGATCGAAGCCTAGCCGAGTGCATCACACGCCGAAGCAAAAGCTACAAGGCAGTCGGGGACGAGCTTTTCAGAAAAAGTAGTTCCGGCGTACTGAGGCGTTGCATATCTAAGCAAGAAGGCAGAGATCCACTCAATGAGATTCACTCGGGGGAATGCGGGCATCACACAGCAGCAAGCACCCTGGTTGGTAAAGCCTATCAGCAAGGATTTTTCTGGCCAACCGCTGTCACAGATGCGGAAGATATAGTACGCAAATGTGACGGGTGTCAGTTTTTCGCACAACAAATTCACATGCCGGCCTAAGATCTGCAGACGATTCCAATCTCTTGGCCTTTTGCCATCTGGAATCTGTACATGGTGGGCCCCCTCAAGTGAGGGCAAGGCGGATTCACTCATCTCTTCGTCGCCATCGACAAGTTTACCAAGTGGATTGAAGCCAAGCCAGTTGCTATCATCACGGCGGCGAAAGCACGAGAGTTCTTCCGTGACATTGTAGTGCGTTTCGGCGTGCCCAATCGCATCATCACCGACAATGGCGTTTAGTTCAAGAGCAGCGAATTTCAAGATTGGGGCGAGGAGCTGGGCATCAAGATCTGCTATGCCTCGGTGGCCCACCCAAGGAGCAATGGACAGGTCAAGCGCGCCAACGGATTGGTGTTACAAGGGCTCAAAGCCCGAATCTTTGATCGCCTGAAGCCGTACGCAACGCGCTGGGTCAAGGAGTTGCCATCGGTGCTCTAGGGGCTTAGAACGACCCCAAGTCGAGCAACCGGGCAGACACCCTTTTTCCTAGTCTATGGCTCGGAGGCGGTTCTCCTGACTGAATGGAAGTTCCGGTCCCCTAAGGTTGCCGGTTTCGACGATAATCAGTCGGATGAAGCAAGATATGAAGACCTCGATCGGCTCGAGGAAGCCAGGGAAGCAGTAATGATCCAGTCGGCAAAGTACCAACAGGGCTTGCGTCGCTACCATCAGCGCAACGTGCGAGGCGTGCATTCTCCAAGGGAGATCTGGTCCTCCGAAGGAATCAGAAGCACGAGCATAAACTCTCCCCTCTCTGGGAAGGCCCCAATGTGATCGCTGAGGTGACTCGCCCGAGGGCTTACCGGCTACATCGCGAAGATGGGTCTGAAGTGCCAAATACCTGGAACATCGGGCAGCTACGTCGTTTTTATTCTTAAAAGCTTTGTATTCAAGCAGCATGTAATTAGTTTCCCTTCTTTTGACTTGCTACTCGGCCGTAAACGACCAAGCAGTAAGTCGGGGACTACACTAAATAGTTTGCGGAGTCAACCGCACCCTATCTTATCAATAAACGTTGTTTTCTCTTCACCTGTGTTGGTCAAATTCGAGTATCGTGAAAATTCCTGAGTAATGACGCTTATATGTCCCAATGACAAGATTTAGCCACTACGTAGTTGCATGGGGAGAAAGCCAAGAGCTAATTCCTGGCACTCGGGGGCTGGATTAGTCAACGGACGCGTTTTTATGAAAAAGGATAGAACGTACTATTCGGATAAACCGGATCTGAGGATCGACCGAGTGTTTTCATTTACAGTTACATCTACAAATCCAAGTGATTTACAATGTGGGTAGCAATCGGGCGAACTTCTTCCAGCAGAGTACAAGCCTCCTCCTCGGTACACGCAAATCCTTCCTTCACAGCCTCGATTTCCAGGCGTGGGAAGTTAGACTTTGCGATCACGAGGCCTTGGCTAGTGCATGTTACGGCTGCCTCACGCATAAAGACCTTAATCCGCTCGGGAACATCACCAAGGAGGGCCACAAGGAGATCAGAATCAGTCGGCAGCTCTTCTTCCGGATAAAGGCTTTGGAGCGTCGGAACTATTCCAATTAAAGCACGGCGGCAGAGCTCATGGGTGGTCTTCACTTCCTCCTCGAGGACCTGGAATTGCGCCCTGGACTGTTGTCGACATTCTGCAAAACCAATGACATGAGATGAACCAGTCGGACGGCACAAGGCTGAGCCAGGGAGAGTCACTGGTCCAGAATTACCTTCTAGCTCTCTAGCTGATTTCTCCTCCAGGGCCTTCTGCATCGCCTCCAGTGCAACATTCGAAGGTAAGTCTCAGGAACTATCATGCAAGGAGCATTATTTGGTGAAGGATTCGTAGCTGTTTGGGATTTATACCTCGGATAGTGTTGGAATCTTCTACGTGGCGAAATCGAAGTTCAGTGACTTCTCGATGGAGTTCTTCGATTCGGCTACGATATTCTAACTTGGCGGCGTATAGCGCGTTGTCGTATTCGTCGCGGGTATTCAGCTCGCCTATTGTTTTCTCCACGCATATGGATTTCTGCCTCGACCTCTCTTTCGTGCGCTGCATGCAGATAGATGGAAGATTAGCGGGATTCCCCTTATGCGGATTGAGGATTTGAAGCATTGAAAGTTCATACCTTATATATCACAGCTTGAGCTGCCGCCATATTGTCCAGCACCTCCCACTCTTCGGCCTCTTGTCCATCGTCGACCTCGTAGCCCTCCATCTCCTTCCTCCACTTCAATCGGAGGGGTGGAGCGTGAGCTTTGGCAGAGGGACGAGGAATCTCCTCGACTTCTGGTTCTGAGCTTTCGGAAGCCGGAGCTGAGATTTTCCCCTTTGCCACAGAGGAACGACGAGTAGCAGAAGATGGACTGGAGTCTTGGCAAGGTGCGGCATGTTGAGCCGAGTCCTCGGTAGATTGGGGCTGGGCTTGACAATCAGACTTTGGAGGCGCTGAGGCTGGCACTTTGCCGCCACGACAATTTGGTGGCTCATCATCATCATTGATGGGTTTTCTGATAGATATTCGAAGATCGTTCAGGATACCCATCCCTTTCGGATTATGAAGAGAAAATAGCACGAGGAAATACCTCTGTGATGACATGAAGGATTTAAACCTAAGTCGGACGCCCGGACCACTCGGGCCCGAGCTGGGAGGTTTCTCCGCCCCGACGCAGCCGATGGGCCTGCGGGCTGGGGAGATGGAGGGCCTTCAGGCTCCTTCGCCTGGGTAGAGGGCGACCTCATTGCTGTGCGGCGGCGGCGCACAAGCGGGACGTTGTCATCGTCGTCATCCTCGTCCGAGTCCCCGGAAGCGACCCCCTTGCCTTTTTTGGCCGGAGGAGCACTAGTCGAGCCCCCTCAGCAGGACGCTTGCGTGGTGCTTCTTTGTGGTGCGGAGCTTCTGGGACTGGATGGGTAGAGAAGAAGGCTTCACGTCTCTGCGACGCATCGGATTATGTTAGTTCCGGCTCTATCCTAGGAAACCGCGGTTGAGTTGAGGAGGATCTTCTCCTTGCCGTTGGTGGTGCAAATCCCAAGTGGTATGGAGCTGGGCATTCGGCGCGAGCTATTTCCGAGCCTGGAGCGAAGAGCTCGGCCACTCGGCTGATGATTTCCTTTTGCGTGAGGTTCTCGTTGGATTCCCGAGTGGTATCTTGAGTCCCCGAGTACTCGAAGGCGAGATGCACCCTCTCCTTTATGGGCTGGATACGCGCTGGGTATAGTTCCAAACCACCCCAATGCCGGTCAACCCAACAGACTTAGCTCTGTGGAGAAGAACAAGAAGTTCCTGCACTGGCCTCCCTCGTCATCGGCGAGAGGAGAAGACCAGGAGGGATGGACTGTGGGGCACTCACCGGAGAAGGAAGGGAGGGCTGGAGGAGAGTTGGCATAGTAGAACCACTCTGAGTGCCAGCCTTTATTGGAGGTCCTCAAAGGGAGATCGAAATAAAACTTTCGAGCCCCTTCCCACAATTGAAATCCTGCACCGCCGGCGGCCTTGGGAGAGTTCTTGTTGGGGAAAGGCTTGAGAAGGTAGAGACATCTAAAGAGGTCGAAATGAGGAGCAATCCCCAAATAGGTCTCATATACATGAATGAAAATTGCGATTTGGAAAATGGAATTGGGGTTCAAGTGCGAAACTTTGATCCCACAAAAATGAAGTAATCCCCGGAATAAAGGAGAGCAAGGAAGGCCGAAGCCGCGGAGAAAGAAGGATTCGAAGACCACTACCTCGTCCGGGCGAGGGGTGGGGCACGATTCGCCGGCGGCGGCACGCCAAGACACCAACCCTTCGGAGGGGTGATGGACTTCATCCATTCCTTTCCGCTTTTGGCAGCCTTGGGGGCGGAGGGAGATGGTGGAGCCATTGCGATCGGAGACGGGTGGCAGCGGAGGTGGCAACGGAGAAGAACCCTAGCGGCGGAGTTCGCTGGGAGAAGCTAACTGACTGGTGCGAAAAGTGAGCGAGGTGAACTAATTTCGTTCTCCTGTTCCTAACTTGTCGCAACGGGCAGTGTTTCGCATTCTGGGCCGGGCCTTAGTCTGGTGCTGAATGCGGCCTTTCCGCGAGGGGCTTGACAATCACTCGGCTGGCTGAGTGGTTCCCCCCGAGAGGTTTGCGTTAAGCGCCAAGTGCTGGTTTAGGACTGGACGAGCCTAACTACTTAGATGAAGCGATGTTGCGGATTCAAGATCAAATCAAGAAGAAGCAATGTAGCAGATCCAGCATTAAGGCGAAGAACAAGACGTTAGATTACCCAAAAGATCTTCAATAAAAAGGCACTTAGGCCTGATTACATTTTCTCCGCGGCACAGCACAACGAGCTAGGGCTCGTCGCTGGCTCGCGGAGGGGCAAAAGAAAACGTCCCCCGATGGGAGGACTTCAGTACCCACCGTCGGCGAGGAGGGCTGCAACCAGCGCGTCCTTGAGAGGGAAGCGCACTTTGTGGAGTCGCGGGAATCCACGGATCAGAACCCTAATGGATTCTTCCGCGTCGATCTCCGCCTTCATCAGAGCGAAATCTCGCCAGAGCTCATCTTCGAAAGCTTTGGCGGCGGCTTCCGCCTCGTCTTTCGTGCGGGCCTCGGCGATCCACATCTCGATCATCTCCATAATGTTCGCCATTGCTCTCAAAACAGAAGAGGGTGGGGATTTTTGGGTGTCGCCGAGAAGATGAAGACTCAAAAACTCGAAAGCTGGTGGTGAAGTAGTACTCTGCCCCTGGGATTTCTTTTATACACAGAGGAAGTTCAAAGGGCGTGCCTTGTAATCCGTTTCAGACACAGTAAAACCATCATGGCAATGGGAAGGAAGTGGACACGGATACGGTTTCCCACGGAAGCGCGTGTCATTCCGGCTGTGCGAGAGAAGGGCGCGAAAACGCTTCGCCTCCCCCTAATTGGGCTTGGGCTAAAACTGCAAAGGGAAATCCCCTTAATAGGCTTTCTTAACACGCCGCTAACGGTGGCAATGTGTTAAAATCGAGCCTAATTCGGCCTCAGTGCACCCTGGAGGGCATATCACCGGCAGCGCCAAAATTAAAAGTATTCCACGGCATTCCCCATGTTGGATCACTAGCCAACTTCGCATGCTCGAGGTTGGGTGTTGGTGAAATTTGGGTACAATTTCGGAGGTATGCCTTTCTATAAGGTCGCTAGTTGTATACCGCTACCCGGCTACAAGTACCTCTCAGCCAAATTGCATCCAATCGGTACGCCCCGAGGGGCCTATGCTGATCCCTTCTCTGGTTGGGACAGGTACCATCCGGCTGAAAGGTGCGCCCCATGCTGGGCCGAGTGCTAGTCCTTGCTTGTCAAGGCTAGGCGCCTGAGGCTGAAACCCTTTGCACATTTAATTACAACACGCTGCACGACAGAAGTTGTAAGGACGTGGCTTAAGGCATGCCCCATGATGGGCCAGTGGCTGCTTTTGCATTGCAAGAGTGGGTGCCAAGTAGCCGAATTCCTTTGTTGAGGCGATGTACCCAATGGGCCGAGTAAGCTGGAGTTCGGCATCGTCGATCCGGGCATTACTTCAACATAAAAACTTAAGATTTCTTGAGTTCTTTACAATCTCTTTTCAAATTACAGGAGATATTGGCGAAACCAGTCGGCCGGGCATCTGATTCAATCGTAAAGCACTCGGGGGCTACTGTGGACTATGTGGGCCTTGGGTATCCTCTAGAAGGCCCATAAGGGAGCAGATAGAGGGTGATCCAAGTCGGCCAATCAAGGATAAGGACCACTCGGGTTGCACGTGCCTTGAGTTCCAAGGAGGTTCCCGAAGATATGATCTATCTCCATGTAATTAGCAGATCAGCACATGCATGACATGTAACGACATAACAGAATTAGCTAGCGTATGCCGCGCGCTATCTTGTAACTCTATCTCCCCCTACACTATATAAAGGGAGGGGGTAGAGGCCATCGAGATAGGCAGTCCTAGACAGCATATAGCATCATCTTGCATCACGCATCTTGATCCACCATATAATCCCAGAACACAGGAAGTAGGGTATTACCTCCGTTGAGGGCCTGAACCTATATAAACCCTTGTCTTGTGTTACCATTTGACTTAGTTCTTGATTAGCGTCTGATACGCACACGCCTCGATTTAAGATGCGTACGCACGAGTTTGGTCCCGATCTTCCGTCGTAGGAGAATCCTTGGAGGACGAGTTGTGACTTTGACGAAGGGGCGGCTAACCACGATCCAAGAACGCGACTAGAAACCTCGCAATCGCTAAACCACTCCTCAATTGGTTATCAACCGTGTCAAAACACGATTGACCTGTTCACGAAGAACGGCCCGAGCAATTCGACGAGAATTGAAAGAGCAATAGCGGAAGAACAATCACTCATGGATGTTTGAGACTTCAAGTGTTTGGGGGCCAAGAGGCCTTACAATAGCAGTAGCTACAACCAAAAATCAAAGTCTACCTTTTTTCTCCTGTTGAAACCGAATATAAGGCTAATTGCGCACAACCCTTTCCATGCATGCAGTGCGTGGCTGAATATAGGAAGTATTGATTTTTGTTTTGATTTGATCCCCTCACGGCTGGAAAATAAATGTGCCTTCCTTGCATGTGTCCCCACAAAGTTTGCAATAATTCTCCATTGCTGAAAATAAATTGCATGGCACACAAAATGAGAGATCTCTTTTGCTTGCGTGCAGCCATACTAGTGCATCTTCTCTCATGGTAGCATCAATTGAGAATTCTTCCTTTCTTTTTCTTCATGATATCCCTTGCCTCTCACCAATACTTCTTCCGATGCGCCTTCACATGTAATAAGTAAACAACAATCATTAGGTAGTATCATTCGTTCTGTAATCGAATAATTAATTTGACTAAGAAACGAATTCACCTTTTGTCCAAGGCGTCGAGCACGAGCGCGTGTCATTGGACCTTGCATGCTAATGGAATCTTCTTCATGTGTGCTAGTGACGTCCTCGTCACAGAAGGTATTCATCTGCAAATGGAATGGCAGATACCAAGGTTATCAATACGTAATACGAGTACGATACGACGGGCCACCTGGTTACAGTATATATGATAATACGAGCAGTAATATGATGTATTACGCACATAATAATACGACTAGGTCCAAAAATATTAGGTAAATAATATAGGTCCACATGAGTGACAAGTCCACAAATAAGAAAATAACATAGGTCCACATAATAGTCCCCAAGCCAAAGTCCTAACAAAAGTCCAGTAGCCATCATTGAAATCATCATGGTTAGACATAGAGGCGTCCAAGGCTTCATGACCATCTTCATGGTTGCTCGAGTCTTCACCATCTACCACATTGAGATCATCAAGTATGAGCTCATCCTCATCTTCGTCATCTCCATGATTTGAGTGAGAGGAGTCCGAATGTGCCTCCTCCTCTTCCCCTGACTCATCTTCCTCAAATCTTGTCGCATGTCGCCGTACACAGTGTTGGATTTGGTTCTGTTGCTGCTGCCTACCATGTGCTTTTCTAGGAAAATTACGGCCTCGAAGATTGCTTGATGCACCAATAGCTTCATCAACTTATTCCCATGTCAAGTCATCTTCACCTCTCACACGACCATCTTGTGATTCCTATCTTTTGCTTGCTTAAATGCCATTGGGTTTGCCTGGCTATCAATTTTATCTCTAAGAGCTTCATCTAAGAGCTCATGAGCCCAGTGGCTAGTACGTCCAATTCGTCTCTAATACGGGATAATACGGGCAATACGCCGTATTAAGGACGTACTAACTAGCAATACAGACATATTAAGCCATATTCCCAATACGAGTTGGGCATATTGCTTCCTGATGCCGTATTACCGTATATACGTCGTATATACGATGTATTGATAACCATGGCACATAGTATGAGGTAAGATGGGAAAGGTAATTCATCAACAAATGGAATGACGAGGTAAGATGCGAAAGTGATGCAATGAATGGAATTAGACGACTATGAGTCAAGATCGACCCTTGTATTTTAGAAATGTGACATGACCAAGGATTTGGTCGGTACTCTGGATGTGCCGTATAACTATGTAAAAAGTATAATGCACTTGTATTACGTATTTATGTCCTATGGATGCTATGAAAAATATAATTTGCCTTAGCCTGATATCTGTGATATTTGTATATATATTGTGATATGAAAGTTGTTGCATGTACTGATGTACGGTCTGCTACCAATTGTTTTTCTTGCTGCTACAAGAATGCTTATTATTTAGTAAGTAAATGTGCTGCTGAGTAGACTAGCTTGGCTCGAGCTTTGATTGAGCTCGCTAACTCTATGCACCACGCGAATCGCTGAAAGATAGGAAAACCGTCGAGACAGAGTAATTTGGCCGTCGAGAAAGCACGGTCGAGACAAAAGGTCTTTCTCGACGGCTAGGCCGTCGTGATTTAGTTTTCTCGACGGCAGAACCTATGCCGTCGAGATACATGCATCGGACAGGCACGACGTGATGGTGGAGCCTTTCTCAACGGCTTCAAGCCGTCGAGATTTTTCTTAAGCAGGCCGTAGGCCGGCCCAGCCCACTAGTTAGTCATGACAGCCAACAGCTGTCGAGATAGCCTCTCCGCAGGAAAGGACGGCTCTGGCAGGTGGGCCAGGAATGTTATTCACGACGGCTCAAGGCCGTCGAGATAGATTCTCATGGTCCCGGCAGCGGTCGAGCTGGCAGGTGGGCCATGTAAGCTTTCTCGACGGCCATGCACTAGCCGTCGAGAATAGTTGAAAAACAGGAAAAAACTCCCTAAAGCAGGCTTCTCCCCCGTATCAGCACTCCCAAACGAACACGTGTCCAGTACTAACCCGACCAGCTTCTCTTTGCAGACCACGGACAGGACGGAGCCCCAGAATGAGACAAGGGCACCACCACTAAAGCAGAGATAGGCGCGGGGCCCGCCGTTGGGGCCAAGTGATCCAAGATGGAATAGTGTAACATGCGACATACTCATCCGAAGCTTCCTTAGTAGTAGTCATAGTCCTTAGCCACCTCAGTGTCTGAAACTCCCATGTAAGCTCGGGATCGGTGCCTTCAAGCCCGGTCTCGGCACCTCTTGTATTGTTTTCCACTATATAATCAACAAAGGCTGGAGTAGAGCTATTACCCGGCAGTGGGGGCTCGAACCAGGATAAATCGCTTGTGTCTTCATGGTTTGTATTGTTTTCTCTCTTTCCCCCTCTCTTTCACACCGTACGACGGATCTGTACTCGGATAGCCAAGTAGCACCAGGTGCTGTCCGGGAAGACCGCGTGGCCTGAGGCCCCGTAGGCTTGGCCGCCGCCCCGGGCTGCTGAGAAGGGTTGTCGTTGGGCCTCACTCCAACTACAAATTCGTCTGCCGGTCCGTGGACCCGCTGCCCTTCCGAGGCGCGTTTCCCAGACACCGACACCCAGACCCCGTCAGCAAAGGAGAATCTCGAGTAATGGACAATGTACTTTGATGGTTCCCTCATGCTCAGCGGCGCGGGGGCTGAGATTTTGCTCATATCTCCAACTGGAAATAAGCTGTGGTACGTTCTTTAGATTCTATTCGCAGTCAGCAATAACACCGCTGAGTACGAGGCACTCATCCAAGGGCTACGCGCCGCCATATCGCTTGGCATACGGCGGTTAATGGTACGAGGGGATTCCCAACTTGTGGTCAATCAAGTACAGAAGGAGTGGTCTTGTATCGGCGATAGCATGGCGGCCTACTGTCAGGAGGTACGAAAGTTGGAGGACAAATTCGATAGTTTGGAACTAACAAACGTGCTCCGACAACACAATGAAGTAGCAAACGAGCGAGCGTAGATGGGATCCAATCGGGCGCAAGTTCCGACTGGAGTTTTCATCAAAGAATTGCGCAAGCCCTCTATCAAGCTACCATCCGCACTAGAGGAGCAGCAGGAGGAACAAGCAGAATCGGAGGTATTATCAATTAATCCTGGACACAACCATACTTAGACTATCTTCTTTGCGACGGGCTACCAGATGATCGCAGCCTAGCTGAGTGTATTACACGCCGAAGCAAAAATTACAAGGTAGTCGGGGACGAGCTTTTTCGTAAGAACAGTTCTGGGGGTACTTAGGCGTTGCATATCTGAGCAAGAAGACAGGGATCTACTGAATGATATCTACTCGGGGGAATGTAGACATCATGCAGCGGCGAGTGCTCGTGTAGGAAAGGCCTATCGACAGGGTTTTTTTGGCCGACTGCCGTAACTGATGCTGATGATATAGTACATAGGTGCGACATGTGTCAATTCTTTGCACGGCAGATTCATATGCCGGCCCAAGATTTACTGACAATTCTGATCTCTTATCCTTTCGCTGTCTGAAATCTAGACAAACTAGGGCCTCTCAAGCAAGCACAAGGCAGATTTACTTATCTCTTCGTCGCCATTGACAAATTCACAAAGTGGATTGAAGCCAAACCGTTCGTTGACATCACGGCCGCTAAAGCACGCGAGTTCTTCCGAAACATCGTTGTACGCTTTGACGTGCCCAACCGAATCATCACCGATAACGGCGTTCAATTCAAGAGCAGCGAGTTTCAAGATTGGGGCGAGGAGCTGGCATCAAAATTTGCTATGTTTCGGTGGCTCACCCAAGAAGCAATGGGCAGGTAGAACGCGCCAATGGATTGATTCTACAAGGACTCAAAACGAGGATTTTCGATCGTCTAAAGCCATATGCCACGCGCTGGGTCAAGGAGTTGATTTCGGTTCTCTGGGGGCTTAGGACAACTCCAAGTGGAGCGATCGGGCAGACACCCTTTTTCCTAGTTTATAGCTCAGAAGCGGTTCTCCCGACTGAATTGAGGTTTCGGTCCCCACGGGTATGCAGCTACAACGACGACTAGTCGGATAAAGGGAGATTAGAAGACCTTGACCGGCTTGAGGAGACTAGGGAAGCAGAAATGATCCAATCGGCTAAGTACCAACAGGGCCCGCGTCGCTATCATCAGCGCAACGTACGGGGCTGTGCGTTCTCCAAAGGAGATCTGGTCCTCCGAAGGAATCAGAAGCACGAGCATAAACTCTCCCTACTCTGGGAAGGCCCCTATGTGATTGACGAAGTGACCCGCCGGGGGCTTATCGGTTAAAGCGTGAAGATGGATCGGATGTGCCTAACACCTGGAATATTGAGCAGCTACGTTGTTTTTATTCTTGAGTCCTGTATTCACACATTGTAAATTAGCTGCTCGTTTAACTTGCTACTCAGCCATACACGACTAAGTGGTAAGTCGGGGACTAGACTAAATAGTGTGTGGATTCATTGCACCCTACCTTATCAATAAAATTGCCCTCTCTTTACTTATGATGGTCGAATTCAAGTATCATGAAATTCCTGAGTAGTGGCTCTAATATTTGTCATAGACAGTGTTTAGTTACTTGGCATGTGCAGAGGGAAAAGGCCAAGCGCTAATTCCTAGCACTTAGGGGCTGGACCAGTCGACAAAAGCGTTACATGAAAAAGCGGATGTATCAAGTACTCGGGTAAAAGAGATCAGTAGTATCGAGGATCAATTAAACATGCAGAGATTAAATCATTTACAAATCCAAATTTTCTACCAACGTGGCGGAGGTCTCTCGGGCTTCCTCCATAAGGGTAGAGGCTTCTTCCCCGGAGCAGGCAAAGCCCTCCTGCACGGCGTCGAAATCTACGTCAAGGTAATGGGATTTCATGATAGCCAGAGCCTGGCTCGTGCAAGTTGTCGCCGCTTCCTTTTCGAAGGCTTTGAGCTATGCAGGAGTGCCTTCGAGTCGCGCCATTGCTACGTCAGCATCAAACGGCAACTCTTCTTCAGGGTGGATATATCGAAGGACAGGAGCGACCGCCTTCAGAGTACGGTTGCGTAGCTTGATGGCGGACTTCACCTTTTCATCGAAGACCTAGAACTGGGCCTTGGTTTTTAGCTGGTAGGCTGTACAATCAGTAAAGTGATCAGGGTCCTGATGGGATTGAGCCAGGGAGAGCCTGAGTCAGAGAGTTACCCTTCAGCTCCTGAGCCGACTTCTCGGTTTGGGTGTTGGCCAGGAACACCTCTCCCTCCATGGCCTTCTGCCTCGCTTCCATCACTTGTTGGTTCTCCTTAAAAGCTTTATACAGAACTACGCAGAAGGGGTTGACCGTAAAGGAGCATTTCATAACAATATCGAGATTAACATCACTCGGGGGATCTTTACCTTGGATGGTGTTAGCCTATTCTACGTGGCGGAGTCGAAGTTCGGTAACTTCCTTTCGGAGCTTCTCGATTTTGCCACGGAATTACGACTTTTACGCATATAGTGCATTGTCGAACTCATCTCTAGACTTCAACAGGCTAACGGCCTTTTGGAGGCACCGAGTCTTTTGTGCGGCCCTCTTATTCATACGCTATGCGGGGATGGGAGGAAGGATCAGACACATTTTCTGATTGAGATGGGAATTCAAGACATGAAGAGAGTTTACCTCAAGCATATTGACGCTGAACTTCGCTACATTCTGCAGCGTCTCCCACTCGTCAGTCTCCTGTTCGTCGTCAACCTAGTAGCCTTCCATCTCTTTTCTCCACTTCACTCGGAGCGGAGGAGGGTTGGCATTGATAGTAGGGTGAAGAATCTCCTCGATTTCTGGTTCTGAGCTCTCTGGAGCTGGGGCTGGGATTTTTCCCTTGGCCAACGAAGGTTGATGAGCGGCAGGAGGCGGCGGAGCGGTAGGTTGAGGATCTGTGTGCTGAGCCGACTCCTTGTCTGGAGAGGGCTCTGCTTGAGAACCGGAATGCGAAGGAGCAGGTGGAGCAGAAGTTGAAGTACGTCTTGGTGCTGCGCTTGCCCCGAGAGGTACCCGAGGTGGGTTTTCTGCGGGCAGCCGAAGATTTTAAGAGGACGATCTCCTTATAAATAATCAAAGGATACAGTTGCGAGGGGAAACCTTTGCGATGTGGTGAACTTGACTCCCATTCCTCTCCGAGTGGTTTGACTACTCGGGGCAGAACCGGAGGGCCTTCTTGCCTCTGATGTGGCCTCTGGGCTGACAGTTGGGGAGCAGGGCTAGACCTTGAGTCCTGACGACGTCGGCACAGGAGTGGGACATTATCTTCATCTTCATCTTCGTCCTCGTCCTCGTCCTCGTCTTTTAAAATGATTCCCTTGCCTTTCTTGGCTGGAGAAGCATCGACCGAGTCCTCTGCAGGACGTTTGAGTGGTGCCTCCTTGTGGCTGGGGGCTTCGGGGACTGGATGTGTGGAGAAGAATGCGGCACGTCCCTGCACAAGGGTCAAACTGGGTTAGTTATGATGGGATTTCCTAACAACAGCCAAAGTTGAGGGGAGTTCTGTGCTTATCACCGGAGTATGCGTTTGGGCAGTTCTCATTTTCTATAAGAGAGCCCGAAGCAAAAAGCTTAGCCACTCAGCTGATCAGAGATTTCTGGGAGATTTGCTCTTCACTCTCCCGGGTGGCATCTTTGGACCCTGAATATTCATATCTGAGATGCACCCTTTCTTTCATGGGCTGGACACAGCGGAAGCTGTAGTTTATGACTACACCGATGCCGGTTAGCCCCATGGTCTTCAGCTCCCCAAGAAGGGGAAGCAGTTCTTTAACCTAGCTTTCTTCGCTCTCGGCGAGGGGGGAGGACCAGGAGGTGTGGACTGTGGGACATTCTCCTGTAAATGACGGAAGGACAAGGGGAAGTTTGGCGCAATAAAACCACTCGGAATGCCAGCCCTTGTTTGAAGTCCTCATGGGAAGATCAAAATAGAACTTCTTGGCTCCTTCCAGCAGCTGAAAGCCAGCGCCGCCTACGGCCTTGGGGGAAGTTTTGTTGGGAAAAGGCTTGAGAAGAAAAAGGGATCTAAAAAGAACGAAATGAGGCGCGATCCCGAGATACGCCTCGCAGACGTGGATAAAGACCGTGATTTGAAAGATTTAATTGGGGTTGACATGAGTCAATTCGATCCCATAGAAGTGAAACAACCCCCTGAAGAAGGAAGAGCAAGGAAGGCCGAAGCCGCGAAGAAAGAAGGAATCGAAGACCACTACCTCGTCAGACCGAGGGGTGGCGGAGGACTCACCGGCGGTAGTGCGCCATGAGATCAGCTCCTCCGAGGGGAGCACACCGGCGGATACGAGCCTTTTCAGCCGCTGGTCCGTGGTGATGGACTTCATCCACTCTTTAGCGCTCTTGGCCGCTTTCGGGGCAACAGGAGATGGAGGAGCCATTGCTAGATCGGCGGCGATGGCGGCGGAGAACGCGAAGAAGGTAAACCCTAGCGGCGGAGTTCGTTGGAGCGGACGAAACTGCTGGCGCGAGAAATGGGCGGGGGTGAAGCGATTCGTTTCCCTGTTCCCAAATATAAATGGTCATGTGTCGCATTTGGGGCTAGGCATTGTCTGACGCTAGAATGCGGCCTTTTTAAGGGAGCTTGGCTAACCACTCGGGTTGCCGAGTGATATTCCTCGAAGGGTTAGCCGAGACGTTGGATGCTAGCTTGGGAAACGCGTGGTTCTAACTACTCGGACGAAGACGACATCAGTCAGGGGTTCGATGATAGACAATCGACTGAGAAGATCAAGGCGAGGAATCACACAGTTTCTCCAAAAGTTTTTTTCATTATGGCTCTTAGGCCAGATTACATATATCCGGCGGCGCAGCACTGTAAGTTAGGGCTCATTGCTGGCTCTCAGAAGATCAAAAGAAAAAAAGGAAAGGACTACTCCGATGGCCACTTCACGTCAAGAATGGAGGTGACCAGAGCATCCTTTAAGGGCGTGCCTGCTAGGAAGAGTTGCGGGAGGCCGTGGACAAGATCCCTAATGGCATCTTGAGCGGTGCGCTCCGTATGTTCCTTCCTCCATTGTTGCCATTCGGCCGCAATGGCGGCTCTTTCGGTGGCGGCGCGTGCAATTTGCTCAGCGACACCGACTTCCCACTCATCCATTGGCTCTCCCTGACCTTCCGTTGTGTTGTGTAGAAAGAGGAAAAGAGATCTGGAGTCTTACCGAAGGAGAAGAAAAAAACTTGAAGACTGGATGAGGCGTAATGCGTTGCATCTGGGCCTTTTTTATACACTAAGAAGCTCAAGAGACACGCCTCGCTATCCGTTCTGAACACAGTAAAACCATCATGGCGATGGGACAGGAGTCGGTGCGGTTGCGTTTCCCGGCAGAGGCGCGTGACGCTTTGGCTGGGTGAGAAGGGCGCGAAAATTCTTCACCTTCCCTAAAATGGGCTTGGGCCAAATAAACAAAGGCCAACCCCCTTAACAGGCTTTCTTAACAACGCGCCACCAACGGTGTGACATGTTAACATCGAGCCTAATTCGGCCTCAATACACCCTTGAGGGCATATGACCGGAAGCGCCACATTGAAAAATATTTCACGGCATACCCCATGTTGGGTCACTAGCCGACTTTGCATGTTCAAGGTTGGGTGTTGGTGAAATTTGGGTACTGTTTCGAAGGTATGCCTTTCTAAAAGATCGCTAGTTGTATACCGCTACCCGGATACAAATACCTCTCGGCTAAATTGTATCCAATTGGTGCGCCCTTAAGTGGGTCGACAACTGATCCCTTCTTTGGTCGGGACAGGTACCACTCAGCTGAAAGATGTGCCCCTTGTTGGGCCGAGTGCTAGTTCTTGCAAGTCAAGGCCATGCGTCTGATGCCCTATGTTTTTTAAATGCATAACTCATAGCATGCCGCAAGATAGAAGTTGGGATTGCGTGGGTTAAGGCATGCTCTATGATGAGCCGATCGCTGCTTTCGCAATGCGAGAGTGGGTGCCAAGTAGCCGAATTCATCTGTTGAAATGATGTGCCAAATAGGCCGAAAAGATGGAATTTCGGTATTGTCGAGCCAGGCATTGCTTTCAACATAAAAGACTTGATATTTCTTTAGTTATTTACAATCTCTTTTCATATTAGGGATCCTCCTCCAAATTTCTCCTTGGAAACCCCTAAACAATGCGAACATGGACGATCTACACGTATATGCATATGTATAAGAACAGCAAAACAATCAGCAAAACAAGAGCTCAATAAAATATATAAAATTCTGGGCAATTTATGGAAATTAATGGCTCTAGAATCAACTAATTTAGAGTTCGGAAGCTCCCGGAACAATTCCTTTAAGATTTGGAAAAATCATAAATAAATAAAACCGGTTAAGCGAAAAAACGGCCAAACCGGCAACTTCGGGCAGGCAGCAGCGCAGCGCGCGTGAAGGGCCAGCGGGGGACATTCGGCGCCCCTCTGGTTGGTAGCGTGAACGCGGAGGCAACGGCGGCGCGAAGCGTGGTGAGCGGTGGCTCTTGTGCGCGCTGGCGGGAGCGTGGGGACACGCGCCGGACGCAGAGCGGCTGTGGCGCGGGTGAAGCAGGTGGACACACGTGGCGAAAACGCGTGCACAACACGCACGGGTGGGAGGCGGCGCGGGGCGAACGGGTGGTGCAGACTGGTTGGCCAGCGGCGGCGGAGCGGGACAGATGGTGGGGCAGGATTGGCTAGCGCGGGATCCGGGGCGAAGTGCGGACATCAAGGCTGCCGACGGCGGCGCCCGAAACTTCGGCGAGCTTTTCCGAGGGCGTTTCTTCACCAAATTGGGTGTGGACTACATGGGCCTCGGGTATCCTCTAGAAGGTCCATGAGGAGGCAGATGGGGACGACCCAAGCTGGCTGGATCAGGATAGAGACCACTCAGGTTACACACAACTTGATCACCATGGATGCTCCCGAGAATAAAGTTGAGCTCCATGTAATTAGGAGATTCATATTTGCATATCATACGCCGGTGTAACCGAATTTAGTATCATCTACTGGATAGAACCATGTAACCTTATCCCCCTGCACTATATAAAGGGAGGGGTAGGGGGCATAGAATCATCGAATAGCAGCATCAGCATAGACATCTCCATCGTCTGTGAGTTCACGCAGAAACATAATCCCAGAGCACAGGACTAGGGTATTACCTCCGAGTTGAGGGTCCGAACCTATATAAATCCCTGTCTTGTATTACCATCTAGTTTGGTTCTAGCGCATAACCCTTTAACAATTCATTGCCGACGGTGACCCCCGATTAGCCACCAGTCGACATTTGGTGATCCATATATCCATCTAGACTGTCTCAACAAGCTCTACACCATGGCACCACCTATTCTAGGGTTTGGGCACGGCACAGAGAGGGATGCCTTGAAAAGTGTCTCGGCGACTAGGGTTTTGAATCTTTGGATTTTCATGATGGGGTGTTGGGGAAGAGCTCTTAGGGGGTTTATATAGTGTCATGGATGACCTAGGCTGGGCCTTGGATTAAGAGTGGTTGGATTAAGACTCGAATTCTAATCCCGGTAGGATTTGAAAAGAATATAGACTTGTTTAGCAAGAAAACAAAGTTTCCTTTGGAGGATGGAGCTGAAATTTGATGGGTAAGTCGGATTATGCTTCTAGAAGCTCCCCTCCAAATTTAAGCACACAATTATCTCGTTTTCTCATTATTAGACGTGTTTTACGAGCTCCCGATAAAATGGCAACATTTCTAGCTTTGGAATCTGGGCTTTAAATTTGGAGGGTGGCTAAATGTTGGCTTCTAATAATTACTGGAAAACTCCTTGAATTTACCCAAAAGTTTTTATAGGGTTTTAGGTTTAAACCTAAATTAAAATAATTTAAATTATGGTTTTGTATATAACAATTCGATTTTATTTAATTTTAATTTTTTAAAATACAAGTGACATACGATAAAATACAGGATGTCACAATGTCCCTACTCGTCATCTCTCTCTCATGTCCAATCTAGAGAAGACGATGGCCAGATTCAGAAAAGAAGATAATCTCCAAATTTGGCATATAACACAGTCATGTGAGTTATGCAACATCTCGTTTTTTCTTGTGCACCACCATATTTGTCTTCCTTAAACATTCTTGTCCCCCTCCTCCCAAAAAATTAGCCTGAAACATCATCATGTGAGTACTGCAACACCTTGTTTGTTCTCGTGCAACATTTGATTTTAGCATACTGCAACACTTTTTTGGTTTGCCGATTGCAACATTCAGTTCTGGCCTACTGAAACATTTTGGCTTACCTGTTGCAACATTTGGTTTTACAATATTTGGGTTTATCTGTTGCAACATTTGGTTCTGCTCACCAAGATATTCTGGTTAATTTATCTATTGCAACATTCAGTTCTGCTCAATGAAGCATTTGGGTTTGTTTGTTGCAACCATTGGTTCTGTCCACCGCAACATTTTTCTTAACTTATTGC
>SPJY01016237.1:952794-972519 GCA_005191435.1 Raddia distichophylla
GGAGGAGGCGCGGTGGATGAGGAGGAGGCGGCGCGGTGGAGGAGCCGGGAGGCCGGCGGTGGAGGCGGCGCGCCCCGGCGGAGGTGGACGGAGAGCGGTAGAGGAGCGGGGAGGCCGGTGGTGGAGGCGGAGGGTGGAGGAGGCGCGGTGGAGGGGATCGAGGCCGGCACGGGGAGGAGGAGGCGGCGCGGTGGAGGAGAGGAGGCCGGAGCGGGGGAGGAGGCTGTTGCGCGATGGAGGAGGGGAGGCGAAGGAGGCGCGGTGGAGGAGAAGAGACCGGAGCGGGGGAGGAGAGGAGGCGCGGGCGTGGGGATGGGCGCGGTGGGAGAGAACTGTTGCATGAACAGTGCAACAGTACACATGTCGAGCTTTTGAGGGGGAGCCGTACCTCACCGATTTTATAGAGATGGATAGATTCGTTCAAGTTTTATCGCATGACTATTTAAGGGGTCTGATGGATTCTGAGTGGATTAGACTCAATAGTATACATATTCCTCAGTCCATCATATCTAGCTACAAATCTGATCAGTTTTTGCTTCTCTGTGGGTCAGGTATGATTCATCAGTGTAGTGGTAGTGAGGGGAAATCAAATTTCTAAGGTGCAGATCCCAGAAATTGAGGAGGAGGAGGAATTTGGGGAGTCCTCTTCATTGTCCCCTTCTGTTTGTCAGGAAGTAAGCATTGGTTCTGAGCCGGTTGAGTGTGTGCAAAGCAAAAGATCTTCTATAAATGAGCAGTTCTCTGAATGTGCTAATCTGAATTACTCTAGCCCTCTTAAGAGGAAGTCTTCTCAGGATGTTCATTGTCAATGGTGGGCTCACCAAAGTTAGCTAGGAGGAGTGCAAGATTGAGGGGGCGTGGTACTCCCATCATAGAGAAGGCGTCTAAACTTTATAGCAAAAAAAATCTAGAAGGTAATTCCATTCTTAATTCCCAAAATTCTTTTTCAGTCTTGGATTCTGAAGTGTTGGGCGCAATTGCTGATTCAGTAGGTGTTAGTTGCACTAAGGGGATGATTGGTCATTTTGATTTTCTTAAGGATTTGGAGTTGGCTAGGTTGGAATTATACAACAAAAACAAAGATAAAGAGTCTGGGCAGATTAATGTAGATGTGTGCTCCATCAAGGATTGTGATACTTCTAATGTGTTAGGGGGTCTGATTATTTCATCTGAAACTTCGGAGGAAGAATCAGATAATAATTTCACAAAAGTTATTTCTAGAAGTAATAAAAAAAGTTTGAAGAAAAAGGCTTCCGAGGGGAAGATCTTAAGTAGAGTTGGTATTTCTAACACGGTTGGACAGGGGGATGCCCAATCTGGTCAAGGGAGGAAAAATGGAGGAATTATTAAATCTAAACCATGAATTGGGCTATTTAAAATTGCAGAGGTCCAGGGAAAAAAGGAGTTAGCAATTATATGAGAGAGCTGATATTTGATCATAAATTGGATTTTGTGGGTTTGGTTAAAACTAAGAAGCATAAGTATCTGGATGGTTTCTTTAGAAACATTGGTAGTGGTAAGCAATTTGATTGGAGATGGGTTGATTCTAAGGGGAGATCTGGGGGATTCTTTCTGGGTTTAAGTCTAATGTATATGATATATTAAACATTCAGCGGGGTGAGTATATGTGTGGACTACATGGGTCTCAGGTATCCTCACGGAATGCCCATGAGGTAACAAACGGGGGCGACCTTATCCCCCTGCACTATATAAAGGGAGGGGTGTCGGCACCCGATTTAAGAGATCGGATTCCACCTGCGTAAACACGTACTAGTCCCAAGGATCATGGCTAGTACACACAGATATACAGAAACGGAACAGTGCCAACGATTTTATTATTACAAACGGGAAAATAGTTTAGTACAAACACAAACAACGGCTCGCAGGCCGCAAATCATAGTACACGGGTATACAGGCCTAATACAATTTCTAGATACTTATCCATCGCACAGGCACGAGGGCTGTAAGAACGCGCAACCCTAGTCTTCATATTCTTCATCGAAAAACGCCTCCTTGACGTAGTCCGGATCCTCCTCCTCGGAAGGCAGGCCATACTCCGATGGACCAGCTGTTGAAATTTTAAAAAGGGAGGGGAGAAAAGGAGAGTGAGTACAAGTTGTACTCGCAAGTCCGGAATTATGCAAATGTGGTTTAGTACAAGGAGAGCTTAGGATATTTTTCGGAAATTGCAGTTATTAGCCTAGTTTTTGACAAGCGATTTTTGAAACAGTAAATCTCAACATTTTCTTTGGGCTCTTCTCAAACGATTCTCACCACTTGGCCTCAGTGCCATAGCGAGAACAAAATCATTTCTCATTTTCTTTTCTCAAAACCGTCAGGTCCATTCCGCGCGACACTTTCCAGTAGGCCGACCCCCAATCCGGAATATCGCCGGTGGAACCTAACTCAAACGAAATCCTTCTCAAAACCTTTATTCATCTCAAATCCATTGCTTAAAACCCTTTTCTAAATTGGTTTTAAAAATGAATAGCTACCATATAATCAGTCCCTTCGCTCATAACCGCAAGCACGGCTATCATGACAGTTTTAACTCTGCAGAGTGGGCACGGCTTACCCTCGAGAGGCTACGTACCCAGACGGTGTTTCGCCACAAGACCGCCAACCACGAGAGCCAACGATCGGGCCCGTACCATACCGGGGCTCGATGTCGTACTGTAATAGCTCAGTTCATAGGATCATAGGATGAGCAGTCCTTAGACTAGGAGAGCTTGGATATTTTAGCCCAGTTTTCAAAACGATGCCGTACTGCACCAACCAACAAAATATCTCTCCCTAGTCGGAAGATTTTGGGGTAAGAGGAAAATCATTTCCTACTAAGCATCACCCTTGATGCACTACCTTTACCGAAAATGGCTTCACGATATGATCAAAGGGGGACTTGCCTTGATCGGCTCCGGGAAAAGTGAACGGGACGTCGTCGATCGGGTCTTCGGGGGCTTGACCTCATAAACGCGCACACGCATATGCAAAGCAATACACCACACATGAGCCAAATATTTTATGCCATGCTGTTTTAAGGATAAATGCAGAAATCCTATTTTCCATGCATTTTATTTGAATAACAATATGACAATGGCTATGCACATGTCATATGCACATGAAATAATGACATTACTAGGTTACTTATTTAACTAGGAATGATGCTACCCGCATGACATGTATATACATAATTTTCGTTAGGTCCAGCAATCAATAAAACATTTTTCAGAAATTTCCCAGGATTTTACAAGGCTTTAGCTATTTTTAACTAATGCTTTTTGGTACCAAAGAAAATGATTTTAACAGAAATTAGAGGAAAAAGGAATAAAAAGAAAGAGGGCCTAAAGTGGCCCATATGGCTTGCTTCCACCACGCGCGCCTCCGGTGGCCAGCTCGCGACTCGCTGGGGCGGACCGGTGGACCCCACCTGTCGGTCACCCAGGGCAGAGCCGCGGCGGTCCTGGCGACGGCGCCGGCCTGACGGTGGACCAGCCAGCGAGACGAGCGGCTCGGGAGGAAGTACATGAAGAGGGAAATTGATTTATGGGGTCGGCGACGAGGATTACCGAGGAAAAGTTGATGGGCGGCGCGATTGGCGGCGGATGAAGGTCGGTGCCACCGGCGAGAAGGTTCCGGCGGCGGGGAGGTTCAATTAGCCGAGGGGAAACACCGAGGAAAACTCCGGGATGCTAAAGAGGAACTCTCGAGGTTTCGGGAATGACGGAATCGGCGCGGTTGTGGTCGTCTTCGTCAGCTCCGGCGAGAGAGGAGTACCGCGGCGGAGGTATTTATAGGCGGCGCGGCAAGGGCTCGTCAAAGGAGTGGTTGGTAGTTGGCACAGGGTGAAGATGCGGCGGAAAGGTCTTGCGGTGCAGAGCGGCGGCGACCTTGGCGTCGTGGCGCGGTCAAGTCCGGCGACGGCGTGCTTCGGGGTAGAAAATAGTTAGGGCTCGACAAGACAAGACAAGGAAGGAAAGGAGGGGGTCCGGAGGAGACGATCTGGACGAACGATCGCGTGGGGAGACAAGCTAGTGAGACCTCGGGAGCGGGGAAGAACAGCGGCGATGACTCACAGCGGCGACGCAGAGGAGCAGGGTAGGATGAAGGGACCGACAAGGTGGGCCCACCTAGCGGCGGCTCCATGGCGTGCAGGGTGAAGGGAGGCGGCTGCGGCAGCATGGGCCGGCGTGGCGCTGCGGCCCATCCGGAGGAACCGAGGAGCGGGGGAAGAAAAGAGAGAAGAGGAGAAAAAGGAATGGGCCGGCTCGGCTTCGGCCCATCCAGAGAGGAAAACGGGAGGGGAAAAGGGGAGAGAGAGATTGGGCCAGCTCGGGCCGAGGAGGAAACAAAGTATTTTAATTTTCTGGTTTCTTATACAAATTCATTTCCAAATACCTTTTTCAAATAAAATTAATACTTAGGAATTTATATTTTGTTTTTCCAAAGATTTATTAATACACTTCCAAATACTTCACAAGGGATATTGGTTTTAAGATAATATTATAAATATATTAACCAAAGGCCAAAATTTTCTACCAAGGTATAAATTTGGAAAGCTTGAATTATGCCCCTTAATGCAATGCATATAATGATAATGCCATGATGCAATAAATAACAAATAATTTAACATTTTTAAATCATGCGTTTTAAGAAATTATTAACGTGCCAAATTGGGTTTAAAAATTTGGGATGTTACAAACCTCCCCCCCTTAAGGTGAATCTCGTCCTTGAGATTTCGATTCTTCTGGAAACAATTCTGGAAACTCAGCCTGAAGATCTGACTCACGCTCCCAAGTGGCCTCAGTCTTAGAGTGGTTACTCCACTGAACGCGGCAAAAACGCGTAGCTTTACTACGGGTTTTGCGAACTGCCACATCCAAGATTTTGACCGGGTATTCCTTAAAGGACAGATCAGGCTGCAAACCCAAAACCTCAGGAACCAACTGCTCTTTAGGAACTCGCACGCATTTCTTCAACTGAGAAACATGAAACACACTGTGCACACCTGCCAGATACTCAGGAAGTTCCAACTGATAGGCCACTTCACCTCTTCGGGCAAGAATTTTGAAAGGACCAATAAATCTCGGGGCTAGCTTGCCACTTACACGTAATCTACGCATGCCTTTAAGAGGAGACACGCGCAGATACACAAAATCTCCAATGGCAAATTTCAAATCCCTTCGACGGTTATCAGCATACCTCTTCTGTCGGGACTGAGCTGTTTTCAACCTCTGTTGGATCATTTTGACTTGTTTTTCGGCCTCTTGCAAAATATCCAACCCAAACACCTTTGCCTCACCGGTTTCTTGCCAATATAAAGGAGTCCTACACTTCCTTCCATACGAGGCCTCAAACGGAGCCATTTGAATGCTGGACTGATAACTATTGTTGTATGCAAACTCGGCGTAAGGCAACTGCTTATCCCAACTGGTAGGTGCAGTTAGAGCACAGGCTCTCAGCATATCCTCCAAAATTTGGTTCACTCTCTCAGTCTGCCCATCAGTCTGAGGGTGAAAAGCTGTACTGAAATTCAGTCGAGTACCAAGCGACTCATGGAGCTTGTCCCAAAACTTTGAGGTGAACTGTGTACCTCGATCGGATACGATCTTTTTAGGCACACCATGCAAACACACAATTCTACTCATGTACAACTCAGCTAACTTGCCTCCAGTATAGGTGGTGTGTACTGGAATAAAGTGGGCCACTTTGATAAGCCTGTCAACAATGACCCAAATAGAGTCATGGCCCGCTTGGGTCCTTGGGAGACCAATAATGAAGTCCATCCCGACTTCTTCCCACTTCCACTCTGGGATTTTGAAAGGCTGCAACAGACCCGCAGGACGCTGGTGCTCTGCCTTTACTCTTTGGCAAATATCACAACGTGCCACAAATTCTGCGACTTCTCTTTTCATGCCCGTCCACCAATTTGAACTTTTCAGATACACATACATCTTGGTGCTACCCGGGTGTATAGATATAGGGCTGTCATGAGCTTCCTTGAGAATGAGCTCCCTTAGAGCACTGACGTTAGGCACAAAAATCCTTTTCTTAAACCAAAGCACACCCTCATCATCAACAGAAAAATTTGGTGCTCTATCCTTCAACATTCTGCCTTTGATTTTTAGCTTCCTCATCACCATTTTGGGCTTCTTTTATTTGATTCAGCAAAGTGGGTTGCAATTCCATCGAGTTCAAATGGCCTACTTTAACAACTCCAAGATTTAACTTAAGAAGATCTTGACACAAATCCAGTGACATCTCCTCACTCCGGAGGTGATTACAGGCGGGACGGCGGCTTAGAGCATCAGTCACCACATCGGCCTTGCCAGGGTGATAGTGAACTCCCACATCATAATCTTTGATTAACTCCAACCAACGCCTTTGCCTTAGATTCAGGTCAGGCTGGGTGAATATGTACTTAAGACTCTTGTGATCAGTGAATATCTTAGTGCGATTCCCCATGAGATAATGCCTCCAAATCTTTAAGGCATGCACCACTGCAGCTTATTCCAAATCATAGGTAGGGTAATTTTGCCCATGTGGCTTAAGCTGACGAGATGCATAAGCCACTACTCTTCCTTCTTGCATCAGAACACACCCTAGACCTTGACGAGATGCATCACAGTAAATCTCAAAGTCTTTGCGAATATCAGGCAAGGATAGTACAGGGGCTGAAGTCAGACGCTTTTTCAATTCTTGGAAACTGTCTTCACAGCTGGCAGTCCACTTAAACTTCTTTTTTTTCCTCAACAGGTTGGTCATCGGACGGGCTATTTTAGAGAGCCCTTCGATGAACCGGCGGTAATATCCCGCCAAACCAAGAAAACTTCTGACTTGAGTCACAGATTTCGGTTGCTTCCAGTCAACCACAGATGTTACCTTCTCAGGATCTACAGCAACACCTTTAGCCGAAATGAAGTGACCAAGGAAACATACTTCCTTCATCCAAAATTCACACTTACTCAGCTTGGCAAACAACTGGTGCTCCCTTGACCTCTCTAGGACCATCCTTAAATGGATCTCATGCTCTTCTTCAGACTTGGAATAAATCAGGATATCATCAATGAACACGGCCACAAATTTATCCAAGAAATCCATGAACACTTTGTTCATCAGGTTCATAAAATAAGCAGGAGCATTGGTGAGACCAAAGGACATGACAGCGAACTCATACAGACCATACCGAGTGGTAAAAGCTGACTTTGGAATATCAGGCTCCTTGATTCTGATTTGGTGCTATAGTCAGACCTTAAGTCAATCTTTGAGAAAATGGTGACTCCTTTTAACTGATCAAATAGATCATCAATGCGAGGCAGAGGGTATTTGTTTTTAATGGTCACCTCATTAAGTGACCGTAATCCACACACATTCTTAGGGATCCATCCTTCTTTTTCACAAAAATAACTGGAGCACCCCAAGGTGACGCACTAGGGCATATAAATCCCTTCTCTTGCAACTCTTCGATCTGCTTCTTTAACTCAGCCATTAGATTAGCAGAGAGACGGTACGGCCTTTGGGAGATAGGCGCAGTACCAGGGGCTAAATGGATGACAAACTCGACATCCCTATCAGGCGGCACGCCTGGCAACTCATCGGGAAACACATCAGGAAATTCCCGCAAAATAGGCATATTCGTTAGATCAGACCCTTCCAACTTATTTAGGGCAATCAGGTTTTCTGAATAGGAGTCAGCAACAAACTGAACTTCCTTGCCATCCTCACTAGTCAACTTGACTGTCTTAGAGGCACAGTCAATATGACCTTTATATTTGGCTAACCAATCCATGCCTAATATCACTTCTATCCCCTTTGAATCAATGACCACTAGGTCTGCTAAAAATCCCACACCCTCTATTTTTAAGCAAACATTAGGGCACATCAAGAAGGTACGAATGACTTTTTCAGGGGATTTAATCAGCATTGGTTTCTTTAGTGCACTTATTTCAAGTCTATGATTTTTAGCAAATGATGCAGCAATGAATGAATGAGTTGCTAGTCAAACAAAGCAGTAGTGGGGATGGAGTTGACGTGAAACTTACCCATCACTGCATTGGGATCAGCGTGGGCGTCTTCAGACGTGGTTCACCCGACCACGTCCAACAGAAGCAGCAGTCCTGGCATGCGGAAAGTTCCCGCGAGCTTGCACGGAATTCGCAGGCCTCGGCAATACAACTTTGGCTTGACCCTGAGCAGACACGGCGCCTTTGTTGGGACAAGAACTGGCGTAGTGTCCCATCTGCTGGCATGCAAAGCATTTGATACTTGACAGGTCCTTCTTGGGGAGTGCTGACATTTGAGTGTGGACTGGCGGAGCTGACTGCTGCACAGGGCGAGACATCACCCACTGGGAACGTGGGCGTGGAGGAACAACAGGCGCATGGCCACGGGTGCGGTGTCCCTTGGAACGAGAGCCAGGGTGAACATCCTGCTGGGCTCTCTTCCTCTTCCTAGCTGCCATACACTGACGACGATTCTCCTCCTGCTTGACAGCACTAGCAAACAATTGCTTTGAGGTGGTGAACTCAGTGGAATCGATCAAAGCACGAATCTCAGGGTCCGTGCCTTTCTTGAAAAAGTATATCTTGTTAGCATCACTTCTCACGTCACGGGCACGTAGTGAGCCAGTAGAGTAAACTGAGTGAGGTGCTCGTGCATGGTCATGCTCCCTTGAACTAAGGCACGGAACTCACGCCTCTTAGCCTCTTTTGAACTGTTAGGGACATAGTTCTCTTCAAAAGCTTCAACAAACTCATCCCAAGTGATTGTCTCAGGAGCCTCATGGGACTCACAGAAAGTATCCCACCAAGCTGACGCAACACCGGTCAGCTGGTAAGCTGCGAGCTGGACACTCTCCAAGTCTCCACACTGGAACATTATCAGACACTTCTCAATTGCCTTCAACCAGTCTGCTGCCGCCATGGCATCAGTAGAACCACCAAACTTGGGAGGGTTGGCTCTCAGGAAATCATTGACACGGGTACGGATAGGAGGTGGAGCTGGTGACTGGGTTGGCACGGGTGGAGGATTTGGAGCATTGTCTCTCTCTCTCATTAGGCTTTGGAACATCTGGAATTGCATATCCATGTACTCTCTAAGAGTGGGGTCTCTAGGAGGAGGTGGTGGAAGGTGGGTAGAAGACTCGGCTTGATTTTCTTGTGGATGTTGGGGTGAAAAAGGCCACATATCCCCAGGGTGACGGTCGGCTAGGGAGGGCCGGCAACCCTACTAGGCGGGTGATCACGCCATGGCATGTGTGGTCCGCAACAGGATTCGCCAAATCCTGGAATGATGGCAGAACTAGGATTGGTTGGGGGCAACAAGGAGAAAGTCTGGAAAGTATCGGCTGGTATGGTGATTATGTAAGCTGGTTAGGTTTATGATCGAGGGTTCGTTAATTTGTGTGTTAATTGAGTATATGCTGGTATGGATTGAGGTGGTTTGGGTAAGCTGGTTGGACTTATGGTCGATGGTTATTCGATTGTGGGTTGAGTTATGGAAGGAGTTGGTCGATTTGTGTGATGATTGTCGTGATAGGCTGATATTTGGGTTTGGGATGCATGGTTAGGATGGAAACCCTGATTATTATATATAACAAGACAAATTCTAGATAATGCTAGTTAGGTTGTTTCCAAATGTCTTATAAACTTGGCTTTACGCAAATAAAATAACCCTTTCCTCCAAATAAAGTCTTCTACATTATATGAATTAAGGAAAGTGTTAACTAGCCAGCGTATGGATGACGCTGACCTCGCTTACTTACCTTCTTTAGACGATTGTTGGTGATTGGTAAACGGCCCATCCTGGGACGAGCCTTGGGCCGATTCCGTACCGGCCCATCGCACAGGCAGAGGGTCCAAGAAGCCGTTCCTAGCCGTGCTGACGGAAGTGCCTGACCCGCCAGCAGCTTCCCCGGGCTTGACCAAGTCAAACCGTACTGCACAATGGGCCTCCTAGGCTATCCTTAGCCCGGGAGAGGGTCCCTCGGGTAATCCGCTTACCCGTGGGTAGGTGGCGACAACCGCCGTTTCCCGCCATACTTTCTCCGGCCTTGACCGGAACGAACCGTGTCTCCCCAGGGACCCGCAGCCCGGGGGAGAACACGAGGGCAGCCCGTCTTGTCGTTTGCCCTCTTTGGCAGGCAGCAGATGGTTGTTACGCTACGCGACGCCCCCAACGGGTGGCGCGGGGCTTGCTCGGTCCAGTCAAGGCTATATCGGGGATAAAGGGAAAGTGCTTTCTCCCTAAAGAAGTTTTCTCCCCGAATAGGCACCTCGGGACAAACACGTGCCCAGTACTAACCTGACCAGCTCCTCCCTGCAGGCTCGAGAGCCGACAAGACCCTAGAACGAGACAAGAGCCTCGCCATTAAAGCGAAGACAGGCGCGGGGCCCGCCGCATCAGCTTCGGGCGGCCCACCGCGCCTATAAAAGGGGCATTCCTAGACATTCGAGGGACCCCCGATCCGATTCCATCTGACTCAAGCCTAGGCAACACCCGCATCCGAAGCTTCCTTAGCAAGTAGTTTTAGTCCTTAGTCACCATCACTGTAAGCTCGGGATCGGTGCCTCCAAGCCCGGTCTCGGCACCTCTGTACTGATTTCCACCGTATAATCAACAAGACTGGAGTAGAGCTATTACCCGGCAGCGGGGGCTCGAACCAGGGTAAACCACTTCTGTCTTCACGGTTTGTATTGTCTTCTCCCTTCTTCCTATGGTACGAAGGATCTGTACCCGGGTCATCAAGTCGCACCAGGCCCTTGTCCGGGAAGACAGCGCGGCCTCAGCCCCCGCAGGCTTGGCCACCGCCCTGAGCTGCTGAGAAGGGTGGTTGTTGGGCCTCACACCAACTACAAACTCGTCTGCCGGTCCGTGGACCCGCTGCTCTTCAGGAGCGTGATTCCCAGACACCGACAGCTGGCGCCCACCGTGGGGCCCATGGCTAGCCCTCGGCACTCCGTTCCCTCGGACATGCCTGAGGTTCCGAGCAGCGATGAGGTCCTGGACCTCGAGTTCGATGAGTGCGACGATCTGGACGAGGAACTTGGAAGAGGATGAGAGCCACTCGGATTACATGTGACTTGGACATCAAGAATAGTCCCGAGGATAGCGTTCAGTTCGGTGTAATTAGGAGATTCGTACTTGTAAACATCGGCGCGTATACATGCTGGACTCCCTAGAGATGAGATTCGGTACTTCATACCGGATAAGATCAAGTAACCTTATCCCCTGCACTATATAAAGGGAGGGGTAAGGGCCATAGAGGCAGAAGCTCTTTGATTATTAGATCACCATCGTAATTCCACGAGCGCAGGATTAGGGCGTTACCTCCACCGTGAGGGCCCGAACCTGGGTAATCTCTGTCTTGTGTTTCCTTCAAGCTTGAGATCTAGCGCATAACCCCATTAAAATCTATTGCTGACGATAACCCCCGATTAACCACTCGTCGACAATATGTACGTTAGGTATATTCATTTGGGATATTGTAAATAAAACTAGAATGTTAGTGATAATTGTCTATGGGGCTCCTCATGCAGATGAGAAGAGAGGTTATTTTCAGTAAACTTGCTTAGTTTTGTTCCTTTGATTCTTGTCCCATGGTGGTGGGAGGGGACTTCAATATGGTTAGATGCGCTAAGGACAAGAATAAAGGAAGGATTGATTGGTGTAATGTTAGAATCTTCAATGCATTAATCAATACTTATGAGCTTAGGGAGATTGATATCAATGGGGGAGGTTTTACTTTGACCAATAACCAGCAAGAACCCACTCTAATTAGACTGGACAGGGTTTTTGTTAACAAGAGTTGGGAGGCTATGTTTCCTTTGTCTAGAGTATCTAAATTGCCTAGAGTGTTCTCTGACCATAACCCTCTGTTGTTTCAAGTAAATGGCCAACCCAGAAAGACCAAGGGTGGTTTTAGATATAATATGGAATGGAGTAATAAAGAAGGATTTCTTGATACGGTTAAAAAAGTTTGGAGTCAGCCAGTGGTGGCTCCTACCAAATTGCATTCCTTGTTGATTAGGTTTAGAAGGGTTAAGAAATGTCCAAACGGTTGGGGTGCCAACTCTTTTGGTCAGGATAAAAAACTTAAAATAGATTCCTTGATTAGGCTTAAAAATTTAGAAGAGAAAGAGGAAAGGGATGGTTTAAATAGTGATGAGGTCATTCTGAAAATCTAGATGCTTTCACATGTACAAAAATTTCATGCGCAGGAAGAATTGTATTGGTATACTAGGGCTCATGAGAAGTGGCTTCTCCAGGGGGATGCTAATATGAAGTATTTTCATAGAATAGCCAATGAGCGTAGGAGAAAGAACACGATTTTGTCTTTACAAAATGAGGGGGTGACTGCTTACTCTAAAGATAACATTCTTTTGATGGCTACAAACTATTATAAATCTTTGTTTTATAAACCAGTGGGGAGAGCCCCAATTTGTCTTAGAGATATTTGAAATAATCATGAGAAGGTCACTGAGTTGGAAAATGAGAGTTTCAATAAACCTTTTCTAGAAGAAGAAATTAAATGTGCAATATTTGAGATGGGCCATAACAAATCTTCTGGTCCTGATGGGATCCCTATAGAGTTCTATCAATGTTGTTGGGATATTATTAAGATAGACATTGTTGAAACTTTTCAGGAATTTTTTGAGGGGGATATGCAAATTGATAAGATTAACTATGGTCAGATCATTTTTCTGCCAAAGAAAGTGTGTGCTGTTATGGTGCAACATTTCAAACCCATCTGTTTGTTAAATTGTGTTTATAAAATCTTCACTAAAGTGCTGAGTAATAGAATTGAAGGTGTTCTGAATAGGATAATATCTAAAACCCAAAATGCCTTTTTAAAGAATAGACATATAACAGATGGTATTATGATTTTGCATGAGGCCATGCATTCTATCAAGCTTAGTAAAAAGTGTGCAATCTTCCTAAAATTAGATTTTGAAAAGGCTTATGAAAAAGTTGAGTGGGTTTTTTATTTCAAATTTTAAGATTGAGAGGGTTTCATGAAAAGTGATTTGTTGGATTAAGCAAGTGGTGTTCGGGGAACAATGAATGTTAAAATCAACAATACTCAGGGTTCTTATTTCCAAGGGGGTCAGGATGTGAGGCAGGGGGATCCTCTCTCCCCTTTGCTTTTTAATGTGGTAGCTGATTGTGTGTCTAAAATGATTGCAGTGGATCAGTCTCAAAATTTAGTCAAGGGGCTTATTCCTGATTTTGTGGAGGGGGTTGACTATCCAATATGCTAATGATAGAATTCTTTGCATTCAGAATGATTTGCAATCTGCCAGAGTTCTAAAGTTTATTATGTTTCTTTATGAGCTGTTATCAAGGATGAAAATAAATTTTCATAAGAGTGAGGTATTTATTTTAAATGGGGATAGTATAACTGAAATGCTTTACTCTGAGTTGTTCACATGTGACATTGGTTCTTTGCCCATCACTTATCTTAGTCTGCCTGTTTGGGGTAATAGGTTGAGAGTGGGTCATTGGGATAAGATTGTAAATAAAGTAGAAAAGAAATTGGAAGGGTAGCTCTCTTTCATATGGTGGGAGATTAGTACTTATCAATGCTTGCCTTTCTAATATTCCAATCTATAGTATGTCCATGTTTTTTATGCCTAAAACGATCATAAAAATAGATAAAGTCAGGAGGAATTTCTTTTGGAAAGGGAATGGGAGAAAGAAAAAATATCATCTTATCAAATGGGGTAGAATTTGTAGGCCTAAGTGCAAGGGTGGTATGGGTGTGCTTAATCTTCAAGATATGAATGAGTCTGCTTTGCAAGTGGTGGTGGAGGTTAGATAGTGAAGGTGGCATTTGGCAGGATCTGGTGAAAAAGAAATGTTGGCAAGGTAAAACTATTTCTCTGGTGGAGGCTAAATCAATTGACTCGCCTGGGTGGCGTGATCTACTGCATTGCAAGTAGTGGTATGTCGATAATAGGAGATATGATGTAGGGGATGGTAGGAGAGTGGACTTCTGGAGGGATAGGTGGGTTGAGGATATCCCTCTGAAGGATAAATTCCCTTATATCTTTTCTATTTGTTTAGATGATGTCATTATAGTTGCTCAGTGCAGAGCTCGAAACTGGGAGTTGTCCTTTCGACGTTGGTTAGATCCTAGACTCATGTCGGATTGGGTGGATTTTGTATACAAACTCTCTCAAGTTGGTTTTGAGGAGACCTCCGTGGAGGAATGATAAATCTGGAAAGTTCACTGTTAAATCTGTTTGTAGATTTTTCTCTGAGAGATGGCATTCCAGAAACTTGAGCAGGATCTGGGATTCTAAGGTTCCTTTAAAGGTTCAGATTTTTCTTTGGTTATTACAACATGAGGTGTTGTTAACAAGAGATAATTTGAGAAAAAGAAATTGGGGAGGGGATCCTAGATGTGATTTTTGTGATAATACTGAGACTATATAGCATCTTTTGTTCTCTTGCCCATTGGCAAAATCCATGTGAGAGATCATTGATGCTTGTTGTAGGGTTAATGTCAGACAAATTAATTTGGACGGGTATTTTCAGTGGATGCAAAGTTTATGGCATGCGAGTAGAAATATTCATACATTCTGTTTGGCTTCGTTTTACTGGAGTACTTGGATCTATAGAAATAGATCCTCCTTTGATGGGGTTAAAGTGTGGTCACCCATAACTGTTATGCACATGATATGTGCCCTTTTTAATTTTGGGTCAGAAATTTTGGAGGAGATGAAAATCAGTATTAGAGAATGTTTATATCGTTTGAGTTCCTTCATTGCAGGCTTAGCACAAGATGGACAGGTGAGAAAAATGAAACACAATTTGTTGAGCCAAGGATGGTGTTTCAAAGAATGGGAGTGCTGCGTTGGGGGTGGGGAGCTTTCAGCAACTTCCCTAAAGCTGGGGGGAGCTGAACGGATGATGGGAGTTGAAATGTGAAGTGGATGAGGAAAGTTTTTGCTGACTGCGGGTAGAGGAGCTGGTTTCTTAGTATTAGTAGCTTTGCTTCCCTAGCTTTTTCAATCACCTTGGTGAACAATGTGTGATGTCCAAGAGAGTGGTTTGTTATCATGCTTGTGGTGCCTGGGGGCATCATGGTTGTTGTTTGTGTTGGTCAGACTTTGCTACCTGTTTTTTTTTCTTGAAACAATGTTTGTGTTATGTTACTTTGTTTTCGTTGTCTTGATAATGAATATAAAACAAAATGACACCCAATTCGTCTCCGTTTTCTAAAATGACACCGAGGAAAGAATTTTATTCCCAAATGACATTTTCGCATTTTTCCAACCTTTTTCGACTTATTTTCCTTTCCCCCCTTTTGCCCTTCTTCCACACCTCTGGTGGGCGCGCCGCCACTCTCCATGTCGTTGTCCATGTCGTCGCCGCCGCTCACGTCGCTGCCGCGTTGTGGCTCGTCCATGTCACCGCCGCTGCTCCCGCCAGTGTCGGTGCTCCCGCCGTTTTCGTTCCCACCGGCTCCACGGTTCCCGCCACCATCGTTCCCGCCGGCGCCACCGCAACATAATGGGAAAAAAAGAGAAAAGGTGGAAAAGGGAGAAAAAAATGTCCAAATGTCTTTTGGTAACAAAATTCGTTGCTCCAGTGTCATTTTAAAAACGGAATTGCTAGCCATCGGGCTGCCGAGCAGCCCGACGCCGATCGGGCGCTGCGCGTCACGCGCCAGCACACGTGCGCTACACGGCGAGTGCACCCTGGCTGCGCGTTAATCATGCGCACGCAGTTATTAGTTACGTGCTAATTAATCACGCGTCACTGGAAAACGTAGCTGTGCATGCATACGTAATTTTTTCAAAAAAAATCTGTGGACATAATTTTTTTCAATAGTGTGTGTCATGTTTTATCGTACCATAACCATGTTATATATGTTTCGTTTGCTTCTTTCTTTCTCCAATAATCCCCAAATTTAGATCTAGGCAGCATTTTTTATTCGAAAAACAAATAGAAACATGTGGAAACACGCTAGAACATGCCATATTCTGTAGTTTATTAGGGCCATGTTTCATATATGTTTCGTCATGTTTCGTATGCATGTTTATTGGGTTTTACCATGTTTTTTCATGTTTCGTCCATGTTTCGTCATGTTTAATCATGTTTCGCGCCGTGCAACTCACACATGTTCAGTTTTTCTATGTTTATGTCTCAAACAAAGCATGTTTTTAAACAAGCGTCCGATGTTTCAATTAGTATCGCGACATTTCTGTTTTTCTAGTTAAATATTTTGCGGCGTGAAAACATTTTTTAAATAGTTTCGAAAACATTCTTTATATAAAAAACACGCTGGGTTGCATGCCTGTTGCGGACCCACAAGAACATGCATGCATGTCTTTTAAACATCAAAAGAGAATCAAAGGAAAAGAACAGCAGCGCACACAAATTTTTGCTACGTACGTGCACACAAAAAAAATGGCGCTAAGTGTATTGAGTCTCTGCATGTAGTGGGGCCCACAAAAACTGCTGCGTGGCGGGACGTGGTTGGGCAACAACAGCAGCGCGCGTAACGAAAGGCGAGCGGTTTGCGCAGGATGCATGACGCGGGAGCGAGCGCTGTGGGTAACGACAAAAGCTGGGAGCGGAGCGCGCGGGCGTGCGGGCGCCCGATGCCATCGGGCGCCCGACGCGTAGCATCGTCCTTTTAAAAAACAGAGATGAATTAAGTGCAATTTTGTGTGTTGTAACGAATTGAGTGTCAATTGGACAATTTTCCCTACTCAGGACGTTCCACCATATACCCTACCCAGGCAACAGCCCAACATATGGGTAACTTAAAAATACGCACGAAAATCAATTTTTTTAAGAAAACAATTGGCAGCAAGCTGTAAGCACGTCAATACTATTTTCAGGTTTTTTATTTTTTACCAATTCTAGATTTAAATTTAAAATTCAAGGCAATTTGAAATTCACGATTCTGATCCCATTCCTCACAGTTTAACAAAACACCATGTGAACAGTACAATTTCGGACCATGGTTACAATACTTTCACTCACAACGCTATCTTTAACTAGGGCTGGACCAAATGCTCTAGAGCTCGAATCAAGCTCGACGAGATACTCGAGCTCGAATGCTAAACGAGCTGATCTCGAGCCTGGTCCCGAGCTCAAGTCTATTCGAGTCGAGCTTGAGCTCGATCCCAAGCCTTCATCAAGCCCAACCAAACCTGAATAATTATCAATGCATAGCATATTTCTCTCTTTAAATCTAATTCTTCAACCAATTCGAGCCGAGCTCGAGTTAGAAATCGAGTCCAACTAAACATAGTCACATTTTCCCCTTAAAACAACACAAATCCTTGTCTCAAAAAAAAACACAAATCCCTTAATCCAAACTCAACCGAGCCGATCTCGAGCCTAGTCGAGCTTTCATCGAGCTCGAGTCAAGCTCAACCCTAAGCTCAATGCTGATTCGAGCCAAGCCCGATCATAACCGAGCTCGAACTTTGATAGCCTAAGCTCGCTCAGGATGACTCGAATCCACCCCTAGGCCTTGTTTGTTTTAGATTAATGCTGAGTTGCGTTTTACTGTAGCAAATTTGTGATCCACTCGAAATACGTTTTAAAAAATTCAAAAAATTATGAAAAAATATTTTGCGAACTCTAAGAAGAACTATTTAAAACCCCATAAAAATAATTATAAAATATTACAACATTTGGCCTATACAAAAATAACAAATTTTCAGTTAATTTAATTTAATCTGAAACAAACAAGGCCCTAGTCACAACTGCCGGTCGACCCAGCAGCTAGGTGAACGGTGCAATTTCGGAACAATGTTACAATACTTTCACTCACAACGCTATCAGTCACAACTGCCGGTCGACCCAGCAGCTAGAACTGAGAAGGAAGCTCACGGCATCACTAACGATCAAACAGCATAATTTGCAGAGTAATTGCGTTAGATTTGTATGCAATTCCTGTTAATTAACGTGAATTAGTTTTTTCTTAAAAGGATAATGTTGAAACTTACGTACCATGACAAAACACAATCCATGCAAACATGAGAATATTGTCAGCAAGCAAGCAACAGACACATTCCATGCAGTACATAGTATTAGTTTTGACAAATCGAGTATGCGGAGAACATCAAATTCTGATAACTTCAGGGCAAAACTTGAACGGTAAAACATACGCATCTAACTTAGGCCTTGACTGCATACTTCCTCGTGGGGAAGTACTTTTCACGCTTCTTCTCCCGCTCAGTCTTCAAAGAGAGCTGCACAACAAAAAGGCTCATACATAAACAAACCAAAATGTTTTGAGAGCCCAATTGAGTACTGTGATGGGAACAGATATGTCTGTAAGGAATTCATCTCAAAGGAAATCGGTCTATTTCAGGGGTTCAGATATGAATTGCAAACCACAACACAAATAAATACATTAACATTAACACTAAGTAATCATTTCATTGCAACCAGCAATTACCCACAAGAGATGTCCCACTATGAGCCAGTGACAAATTGTTAGCCATTATATAGTTGAAATCTACGGTGAAAATACCCAATTCACAAATAGCAAAAGCGACTGGGCCTCAAACCTTGCATTACTCAAGCAGAACATAAACAGGTGGAACATCAGACATTAAATGAAGTTACATAGCTCATGCTATACTTGTCATTGAGCGATTTCATTCCCCTTATAATTAAATTTCATCAAGCTATAGAAAAATATAACCAAGATAAGATAACTGTTATCATCCTTGCAATCTCATAATAAGAAAACCACCCAAACTATGGCATCCCTGGGAACTCAAACCAAAACCATTCTCCAACCAATAGCATTAAACCAAATGCCGCTTACAACATCGAGCACATCAATTTGATCACACCACATCTAGGCACGTAGGAATCAGCATATCACAGGGCATTGAAATTCTACTTTTACCAGGGTAATTGAGTCAAGTCAGAAAACGCAGGTAGATAAAAAGGAAAGAAGTGAAAAAAAAAATGTTTTTACCTGATGCTTGGTCAGGCGCCTGCGGATGGCGCGGGTCTTCTTGGGGCGGAGGTCGAGCGGCAGCAGCTTCTTCTTCTTGTACGCCTCCCGCAGCGCCGCCTTCTGCTTCTGCGAGATCACCGTGAGCACGCGCGCGATGGCCGTGCGCACCACCTTGCTGCAATCCCATCAGCCAACCAAGAACCCCAAGTGTCAATCACAAACCCAAAGAAACTACGCGCAGCTGCGGAGGAGCAGGAGGGAGGAGAGAGAGGGGTTACATCTTGGAGAGCTTGTTGGGAGCGCCGCCGGTGACCTTGGCGACGCGGAGGAGGGAGAGCTCCGCCTTGAGGTTCTTGAGCTCGGCCTGCAGGTCGGTCTTGCTCTTCCCCCGCAGCTCGTGCACCTTGATGCGGGCTGCCATCGTTGCAGAAACGATTAGATACAGGAGCACTCCCGAACAAGATCAAACGGAGACGGAGACCAGACTGGAAATTCCTTGGGGCTTTTACCCATGACAATCGGCGAGCCGGGCTGGCGGCGGCGGCGGCGGCGGGGGGAGAGGGAGAGGGAGAGGAAGAGAATGGGGAGCCGAGCAGAGAGCAAGGCGGCGGCGTGTGGTTTATATATGAGCTGAGCAGGGATAAAAAGACCTTACTGCGTGGGGGCGGAGGAAACCCTAGAGTTGGTATGGGCTCGTGGGCTGTATGGGCCTAATTCGGACGACTGATAATTGGCCGCAAAATGGGCTAAATTCCTACACAATAAAATGTTTTTAATATTTTTTAAAT